>OZ023314.1:10256332-10463832 GCA_964007375.1 Ophion obscuratus | reverse complement strand
ATAATATACCTTTTTCCGAATCCCAAATAGATAATGTAGTAAACGAAAAAAATTCAGACAAAACGACCTTTTTCGGCCAGTCACAGTGTTGTCCTCCCTTAAGGGTCTCGCGCGGGTATTTAACGTTTGAGAAAAATACGATTTTCAATGGCTTTTGAAGTCCTCCGAAAAACAAATAAAGAAAATTTCTGTGCCGAGTCCTATTAGCCAGAAAAAAATTGAGCATTCTGGAAAAAAAAACAAAATTCCATTTCGAGTAAAGCAGCATGTAGCTAATTAAATTCCGAAACGTTCCTAAAGTAACTTTTTAAAATAAAATTAAATTCCATGTTTCCACTTGGAAACGAATCTTTGATATGTTTTTTCTTGATGACGGGATACACAAAACAAGTTTTCCATGAATATTTCGTATTTGGAATTTAATTATCTTGATTCTGCTGCACTCAACATAGCATTGTGTTTATTTTTCATAATGCTCAATTTTTCCTGGCAAGTACTAATCGTTACGAAAATACGCTGTATTTTTTCTGTAGAGGACTTGGTAAACCATTGGGTGTCATATTTTTCTTGTTCGCCAAAGCTCCGCGACAGATCCTCAAAAAAATATGATCACCGTATAATTGTCACCCTATATATATTGTGGGAAATTACACGCCATTTCACCTAGCCCGTGACCCCGACCATTTTTTTGTTTTCCTGATTATTTTTCTCTAAAAATGTACCCCATGAAAGGAATATCCAGACCAATTTTTTTATTTTTACCTCTTCTCTTTTAGGAGTTAAATTTTTCCAAAAAATATCGTTTTCGGAAGTTTTGAAAACGTTGAAACGCTCATAACCCTTTAACTAATTGAGATATCAATAAATGTCACTATATAGTTTTTTTTTAATTTTGAAGCGTACTTTCGTTAAAAAATATGAAAAAAATTGTCAATTATGAATGTCAAGGTTTTTTTTTGCTTTTAAGGTGAAAACTATTTTTCTAAAGATGTATACCATTTTTTATTATTTTCAAAAAATTCTCAAAAATTGAGTGACTCATTTTATGATTGTTAAGACTAGTCTCATCGTGGGCCCATTTTTCCTTCTATTTTTTTTTCGAATTAATCATACTTTTTGTAGAACATTTTTATCATTTTAACGTCCAATAATGCTATTAATGATTTTGTGAATTCCAATTCGGCTTCGACAGGCCTGAAAGGGTTTATTTTCAATTTGTGCTGAATTTAACGATTTTTTTAAATTCAAAAGAATTTCTTTTTTCGAACGAATATAAACGTGACCAAGTCGACCGCTGTTTAACGTTATTTGAAATATGTTTTGTGATAAATGCAATATTGGACGCGCGCGAAAGGGAAAAATGTCCACGTTACGGTGGGGCAGTGTTGCACGGATATATAAAATATTATACATAGTGTTCCACAGCAACCGAAAACGAGATCCGATCGGGAAGAGACGCGAGACGGATCTTTTCCGGAAGGAGGGACGGGATCGCGGAATACGTCGCTGCAGACGCGAGAGTATAATAAAAATAAAAAGGGGGTGGTGGAAGATCTGCCGGGTTTCTAAGGTAGATGGGCGTGCTCGCGTATATACACGCCATTCGCAAGAACGCATGTAGCATTGTGTACGTCGGGTATACAAGCATTGAGAAGCTAGCAAGTACAGTATAAAAATCGAAGTATATGTATACACACAGATACACACAGACACACACACACACACACACACACACACACGCGCGCGCGCGCGCGCGCGCACACACACACACACACACACACACACACACACACACACACACACACACACACACACACACATAGTGCCAAAAGAGCACGAGCTCGATTTATCGAAGAAAACGTACGTGAGAGAGATGGAAGCAGAGGATTCGAAAATTTACGAGGATAGCTCAATAAGATCTCTTGCGGCGAAGGTTTCTTTATTGCCCCCTGCTGCTGCTGTAACCACTGCCATTCTTGCTCACGATATCCAACTCCGTGTATGCCTTCCCAATATATCCTATCGATATTGTACGTACGATTTCGAATTCGGTTACATGCCTGCTTTTTTCGCTCCTCTTTCGTGGTGATCGGAAAATTGTGAAAAATAGAGCAGAAAAACAGAGCTTTTTTGTCGCCAAGGCAAATTTGATGTACCGACGAACTCGGCGTGGAAATATTAACGAAAAATCTTTCAACAGGACATTTTGTTTCGAAATCACTTTTTAGCCGTTTTAATCGAATCCAGGAATTTCTACATTTGTGTGTGTGTGTGTGTGTGTGTGTGTGTGTGTGTGTGTGTGTGTGTGTGTGTGTGTGTGTGTGTGTGTGTGTGTGTGTGTGTGTGTGTGTGTGTGTGTGTGTGTGTGTGTGTGTGTGTGTGTGTGTGTGTGTGTGTGTGTGTGTGTGTGTGTGTGTGTGTGTGTGTGTGTGTGTGTGTGTAAATGTAAACATTCCCATATTGATGGGAAATGTTCCCCCACTATTTGACGTTTCGTCAAATTTTCGGTCAGATTGTGAAAAATGTTGCACAAGACACTGACAAGGAACACCCTTCAGGTGACACCCTTTGATTTTGTTGAAATTTGGATATATTATAAAGCACCGAAAAGTAAGCGATAGATATTTTTTTTATCGGCGGAAAAACGGTTTTGAGGGGTAAAATGAACCCTCGAAAATAGGGGTGTTTTTCGTCGATAACGTTATCGTTCTCATCTCCAATGTATAGTGCACAAAAAAAATAATCATTGTTGCAATTTGACATTTTTTAATATCTCGTACCGTTAAAACATTATCGACAAAAAAAGGAAAAAAAAATCCATTTTTGAGGGTGTGTTTAAGCCCTTAAAACTGTTTTTCCGCCGATAAAAAAAAATACGTATCGCTTACTTTTCGGTGCTTATCCATACATATCCAAATTTCAACAAAATCGAAGGGTGTCATCTGAGGGATGTTCCTTGTGAGGAGGATTTCTACTATCCCAGAACGATCTCAAGGATCAAGGATTCTCAACCATTGGAATCTCTTTCTACGTCTGTAATTCTCCTCCTCCCTCCCGGCAAAGAATGATTGGTACAGAAAATTCTAAAAATACGAAAATTACCCACTACCCCTGATTATTTGTAAATGTTTGTGTATTTCTTTGGGTCCACTCGAGAAAGTGAAAGAAGTTACACCCCCGAAAAATTTTTCTTGGGTATCCCGCCATCGAGAAAAAAACCATCAAAGATGCATTCTGAAGTGGATAGATGGAATTTAACAAAGGAAAGCAATTTTGAGTAGATAGTACAGTCGTGCTGTATATTGGAATCGGAGAAAATTAGAAGAAGGCTGGTTTTTTGACAGGTGATTTTGTGGGTGCCAGGGGTGCTAATGCCAAGTTTGCCTAAAAATCGGGGTGTAGGGTCGGATGACAAGATGGTGCAACCTGCCATACTGCGGCGTCGATGTGAATTGGCCGCCTAGATCATTCGATTTGACGTCATTGGATTTCTTTTATTCCGGTTTTCTGAAATGAAAAGTGTATGCCAATGATCCACAAACCATTCCGGAGCTCAAGGAAACAATTGGACGCACCATTAATGAAATTTGTCCTCGATTGTGCCAAAATGTCATTGAACATTTCGTGTAAAGAGTGAACGTTTGCAAACAGGGCCATTTAACAGGGTCATTTGTTGAAAATTGTGTTCCACACACAACCTCCATGTTTCCACATTATATTAAGGGGTCTTCTCACTTTAGACGCTGAAAAGACTATTTCATAATTTTTTTTATAGGTTTATACTATAGACATTAATATAAAAAGTGTTACACTTAATAAATACACTTTCGAAATACATTGAAAATAAATTATTCATTCAAGTCACTATTTATAGACGAAAATGGTAGTTAAAAGAATGTCCTAAAAAATTGTAGGTCTGCGCTGTTGATGAAATCTCGGAGATAGATCATCCGAAATAAAAAAATCAAACCGTTTTAGATTCAGTATGTTAGTGGCTATAGCGCATATCATACGATTTTGGGTATATGCAAAAGTAACAATTTTCGAAAAAAACGTGTTTTTTCACCGCTTTTGGCCAAAAAATAGTAAATATCAAAATTTAAAAAAATCCTACCTATGCGCTATAGCTATAGTTGTAAAGAATATGTGGTTAACATTTCATAAGGATCGATTCAGTAGTTTCAAAGATTTTAATAACAAGCTGTCGAAAAACGTTTGGAGAAAAACGCGTTTAAAGTTCGTTTGGGATACATAAATACCTAAAAGTTTTCAAATGTATTTCGAAAGTGTATTTATTTAGTGTAACAACTTTCATATCAATGTCAATAATATAAACCTATCAAAAAATAGCCTTTTTAGCGTCGAAAGTGAGAAGCGCCTTTAAGGTAGTACGAGCGCACACGCTTGATTTCTATAAATTTTGTTCAAATTTTGACCAGGCATTGTTCATATCATTATGCATGTTTAAGTGAAATTTCAGAACAGTCGACTATTTAGATTGGGAGATAACGGGTTTTAAAATTGCAACTTGTAACGCGGCAGGGTCTGCATTGAAGTTGAGACAGAACAATTTTCCGTGAAAAATATTTGTCCCCTATAATAAGAAGACATATGGCAACACCGCATCGTTCCACGTCTCCAATTACGTAAGTTTTCGCGCCATATTTAAAACAATACTGCAACACAAATTTTTATTTGGAAGTAATTTTTAATCGAACAAAGTTTTATAATTAATTATGAATTAACCAACACTTTCATTTGTCAATGAAGATACAGTACTACCTCCCTAAGAGAGCCCTCCCTAAGAGAGAATTTCCCCGCCGTTCCGCTTGAGCGCATTTTATGGCTTCCCCCACCTAGCTCGAGCTGTCCAGTGTACCCGAGGCCTCCCGAGTTTGTCGCGGACACCTCCATAAGAGATCGCGAGCGATTTCAGAAAATCGCACGTCGCACGATTGTCAAATGGATAATATTCCTTTGTATAATAATATATACTTTTAAGCCGTAAAGTCGGAGAAAAAAACATGCACCATAATTAAATTTCAAGTAGTAATTTAATGCAAGTAAAATATATTTTCGATTCAGCCATCCCGTTTTATCTAAAAATGAAATATTTATACATATATATACATTGTATATTTCAACTTGAAGTATATACACAAGATAAATTGTTAGTTACATTTTTTTTGTACACTGTACAGTAGAACCTCAATTATCCGAACGATGACTTAGTTTATCCGAACTCTCAATTATCCGAACGTTGGCGCGAAAGATACATTGTTGCTCGCTGCCACCGCCGTGAGCAACAATGAGCAACCCAACGCAATCTCTCCTTCCCAAACGGCTGCGAGACTTAGCCGCTCAAAAACGCGTTACAGCCGTTCGTCAATTAAAAATGGACGATTTTATTTTTAAAAAATATAAAAAAAGCATTCAACTTTTTTCAGGTATTTCAAATACATTATATATATTTCAACGTTAACATATATGTCAAATTATAATATATATGTATGTACTGTTTTTATATAAAAAGGTGTTGTTTATGATCTCGTCCCAAAAAACCCACGTTTCGATTATCCGAACTTTTGATTATCCGAACTAGTCTCGGTTCCAATTGGTTCGGATAATCGAGGTTCTACTGTATATGTTCGAGTTTCGATAACGAATATACTACGTATATTTTTGCGAACAATAAGATAATTCAACAATTATTGAAAGTTTTACAAATGTTTCCTTCATATGTGTTATAATATTGCAACAACAAAATATACCAAACAGCAGAATAAA
Organism: Ophion obscuratus; assembly: GCA_964007375.1. Lineage (NCBI taxonomy): Eukaryota > Metazoa > Arthropoda > Insecta > Hymenoptera > Ichneumonidae > Ophion > Ophion obscuratus. The sequence continues at coordinate 10,458,045 of OZ023314.1, read as the reverse complement.
AAAACGCGAAGAAAAAGAATGATTTACACATCAATATTTAATGAGATATACTTACGCATGAAACGACGAAACGCCAGTACACTTTCCGCAACTTGTTTACAGTTTTCTCAACACTTTCGTTCGCGCTCTCTCATAGAGGTCGAGTGGAGAAACACATACACGCTACCACATGCGCGATTTTCGAGCGCGCTAACCTAGCGGTGGGGGAAGGCTTCGGCGACGAATTTCTCGAGAATTACTTCCCCTAACCGCCCTAGACCGCTCTCTTAGGGAGGTAGTACTGTAACATAAACATATAAAATAACATTAACATTAAGATAACATTAAAATAAGATTAACATAACATATAAAATATTAATATTTATAACGCAAATATTTTTTTTGCCATAAAAGTTTTTAACTTTAGTAACGCGACAATTGTTTTTTCTCGAAATATTCAACAACACTGTTCTGCGGTGTTGCCATATGTCTTTTTATTATAGGGGACAAATATTTTTTACGGATAATTATTCTTGTCTTTACTGAACGTTTTCAGCACAACTGAATAGTAAAGGCAATCCAAACATTTTTTTACTCTTTCTCTAACTAGTTTGCTATTGAAACATATTTTTTTCTTCGAAATTTATAAACACGACGACGTCATTATACGACGAATTATGTGACCTTACTTTGCTCAATGCAGACCCTTCAGGGTTAGAAGTTATAATTTTATAACCCATTATCTCCCAATCTAAATAGTCGACTCTACTGAAATTTCACTCAATCGTGCATAATGATATGAACAATGGCTGGTTACAATTTGAAGAAAATCCATAGATAAAATAAAAATATTCGTACTTTTTAAATAAATAACACGTTTTATTAATAAATTAAAATTTCAGGTCATTTTGCGACACCCTGTGTATTCATATGTCTGCACTTGTACTTGAGGGCTCCGAGCATCGAGGACGTAAGATATACGAGAGCGTAAATCACAGGCGTCTAATTCACGAAGGATAACGCACGCTACTGTGGACGATATACGAACATTTGAGATGACCATACCCATATATACAGACGTCTGTAAGACTATGAGGAAACGTGGCAGAGACAAAGGTAGACGGAGGAGTCGAGTGTGCAGCGAAGCATCTCGTTGATATACACATCCCTGTGTGTTACCGTCGCATTTATGGTTGAAACTGAGGGCAAACCGGCTGGTGACGTCGCAGTTCGAGGGGTTGCCCGATTGAAGATCGGGCTGTGCACGTGTACGGGGGATAATCTGGAGAGTGCTAGGTTACCATATAATCTCGCGCACCAATGAAATTCCTCGGGGATTAGCGATCCATTCGTGTGTGATTTCGGAGGTCTGAAGGTTACGCTTGGCCTGGGGATGGAGCTGCAGATATGTGTAGGGAGTCACGAGGAGACGAGGCCACGGGAGAAGGGAGTGCGCTCATGGGAGCTATCTTGCTGCAATAGTGCTTGCGCGCAGAGATTAGGTTTGCATTGACTTTTGATGGGTCAATCGCATGCACGAACGCACCATGAGAACACCGCTTTTTACCTTTGCCGTTGAGTAGCTCAACCTTTAGACGTTGAGGAATCAACGACGGGAATGGTATGTGAATCATCCTGTACACGCTCAATCATCGAAGGCAAAAGTTGGGAAAGGGGTTGGTTGGACGTGCGGAAAACTTTTGCGATACATCATGGCCTGGGCGGTAATTAAAACTGGCGCTTGAACGTGGGCTGAGTAACGGATGATGATAGCGATGATAACAATAACGCGGGAGAGAGAGAGAGAGAGGGGGGCGGGGGGAGGAGGCAAGGAGCCAGACGAATCCAAGCGCCACCGCGATAATGAAGATAAGAGGAGCTCTCATGCATCTTCATTTTGCGATCATTTATCCATACGAATATATATGTATGCTAATATACACACAGATGTTTTTCGTCATCTTTCACTCTTCCTGGCAGCATCCTCATCAGAGGCCAAGACTTCCGATCCACTTCCGGCTTCGTTCTTGCAGAATTTTGATTCTTAATTATTCTTCATTCGTAATCACTAATTCTCAATTAAAAATATAGTGAGTATTCTTTATTCTTAATTCTTAATTCAGAATAAATTGAGAATTAATTAGAGAAGTCGTGATTCTTAATTAAGAATTTATTGAGAATTTATCTTATTCATTTGAGAATTTATTGAGAATTAATCGAGGATTATAAATCCTTAATATAAAATTAATCGAGCATTTTGAATGCTTATTTGAGAATTAATCGGGCAATTGAGAATTGCCAGTGTCAATTATGAATAAATCGAGAATTCTTAATTCTCAATTCTGAATAACTTGTAAATCCTTAATCCTTAATTAATTCTTAATCCTAAATCCTTCATTCGTCATTCCAAATTCTCGATCCTTAATTCTCAATTCTTAATTCTTAATTCCTAATTCTTAATTCTTAATTCTTAATTCTTAATTCTTAATTCTTAATTCTTAACCGTTACTTCTTAATTCTCAATCCTTGGTCCTTAATCCTTAATTATTAATCATTGATTCTTATTTTTTAATCCTTAATTCTCAATTTTTAATCATTAATCCTTTAGAGTTAATTAAGGATTACGTATTAATTAAGGATTAATTCTTGATCCCAAATCCGTCATTCTCAAACCTTAATTCTCAATTCTAAATTCTTAATTCTTAATTCTAAATTCTTAATTCTAAATTTTTAATTCTCAATTCTTAATTCGTAATTCTTAATGCTTAATTCTCAATTCTCAACCCTTGATCCTTAATCCTTAATCATTAATTCTTAATTCTTAATTCTTAATTCCTAATTCTTAATTCTTAATTCTTAATTCTTAATTCTTGATTCTTAATTATTAATTCTTCAGTCCTAATTTTTAATTGTCAACGTTTAATCCGTATTTCTTAATCCTCAATCTCCAATCCTTAATTCTTAAATCTCACTTCTCAATCCGCAGCTCATAATTCTCAATTACGATTAAATTAAGTATTTTCGTTCCACTCAGACAATACCAACTTCAGCCCCATGTACACGAACAAATACCAAACACAAAAATATTACTTTAAACAGCCGCCAAAAAAAACGAAGTAGGTCTGAAGTATCAGAAATGAAAGTACATCGAGTTACCCGCTTTTGCCCGATACCCCTCTCGATCAATATTCCAAAAATGTCCACGAGTATAGACGAGTCATGTTTTGTCTCTCGTTATCCAAGCTCCATATTTATCGACGGAGTATTTACCGGAAAAAAAAACGTACCTAGGCACACGCTGAAAACGGCGTGTTCATATTTTTAGCATATCGATGGAGGACCTCGTAGATATTGAATATTTGTTCGATGGACGATATTAATCGAGCACTATGTATTGGGACAGTGTATCAAATTTGTGGTCGGACTAAACAATGGAACGGAGGACCATATATATATATATATATATATATTTTATATATATATATATATATATATATATATATATATATATATATATATATATATATATATTATATATATATATATATATATATATATACATACACACACACATACACACACGCAGGAGCGCATGCAAATAGAGCGTAATAACGATATAGATGTGTACAGGGGACTAAGCTAATACGATACAGCGAAGGTATAATATCGATACCGAGAGGATATTCGTAGGGCAGGTGCGGAAGATCCGACGAGCTTGCTGGCCGACCTAGACTAAATTGAAACTTGCATACATCGAAGTATACGTACCGCACGTGTTTGCCTACATCTACTGTAAATTCAGTCCAGACTGTCATATCCACTCTCCAACCCTCTCAATGCCCCCGATGAATCTCTTCATCGATATCCATTTTCATCCTTCTCGGACCACTCGAGTATGGAATTCCTCCGGGAAGAAATTATCATTCGATAATTGAGATCTAAATGGAATGGCTAGGTGATGAATAATCATCCCGAAAAAGTGACTGACTGCTGAAAGCAATGAAATTTATTTTTTATCGATTTTTTATGCTAAATCGTGATCGATCATATTGAAGTTCGGCGTGTGAAATTAATTTCAGTTCTCCGATGAAATTACGATAAAAAGATAGTGGTTTCATTTGAAGAAATGGAGGACCGTGAAATCTCCGAAGCGCCTCCACCTGAATGAATCTCGTAGCCACCACGCGATAGCCCCCTTTGAACTATACAACTTTTGTAGGAGAAGTTTTCTCCTAAGTGTGATAGGTTGGAAAATCTTTCTACTGCTAATAGTTGTTACTTCACTGGGTATAATATATTATGTCTACTAGGATGGCACAATTTTGAACTCAATGTTTTTTTCTCTTTTCTCACTATTCAATTATTTTCTGTAAATAAAAAAAATGGCGCGAAAGCTGCGAGCGGTCATAAAATATTTGAAAGATGCTCAAGCTTCTCAACAATTCAAATTATCATTGAAACATCGATTTTTTCCATCCTTTTTTTGCCTATGAATTTTAGGCTTGATCATTTTTAAATTAACCTCTCGAAAGCTCTAGCCGGCCAATGAATATTTAGTGGTTACTCAAGAGCTTCGAAATTTCCTATTTTCGCGTTTTTTTAAACTCTTCTCACTCACAAATTTGACGCTTTGTAAAATTTTCTAAATAATTAATCCTTGTCCTTTAGAACCGGATTTTTCAAATTTACCTCACACTTCTAACCGAAGAATTATAATCTTTGTTCTCATAAAAAAATTCTGTGAATCTCTTGTCCGTAAACAAAATTATAGGTCCTTTTATTTGTGTAGCTGAAATGGCAGCTGTTTTCCGCGCATCGTAATGCGTCCCACAGTGAGGACCAACGCCATAATACAATAATACATAGTAATACATTATAACACATATCGTCTAATTAGTGTTTGTTACAAATTATTATAATAAATTATTCAGAAAATGTAACACTTCGCTGTTAATTTTGTTGTTATGCTACAAGGACTTATAGTGCTTGCGAGATTTATTTTTTGACGGAAATTCCAAATTTCGAAAATTTTGAGCGACCACTAAACATCCATTGGCCGGCTGGAGCTTTCGCGACGTTAATTTAAAAATTATAAAGCATACAAATCATGGGTAGAAAGATGACGAAAAAAACATTGATTTTTTTTAAATAAAAATTTAAATTTTTGGGTGGCTTGAACGACCTCTAAATATTTTTCGACCGCTCGCAGCTTTCGCAACAATTTTTTTTTGTTACATAAAAAAATTGGATGGTGAGAAAAAGGAAAATAAATAAAGCTCAAAATTGTGCCACCCTCATGTCTACATATATTAGGTGCAGAAATTAGTTCTCGGCCTTTATTTAATAGAAATAAAAATACATTTTAATCAGGAAAGTAATCTCCGTTTGCTTCCACACATTTTCCTCACCTGTCAGGCAGATTGCGAATTCCTTAGTGAAAAATACGAATAATCTGCAAAAATTTTTCAACTAGACGTTCAGTACTCTGCAAGTCTAATAATTATTCTTATGTTATTGTTTATAATTCTTTCTTAATGTGTCTACAAATAATTCTTCTTGTACAAATACAAATAAATCTTGAACAAATAATTCTTCTTGTACAAATAAAGAATTATGAAATTGTTCTACAAATAATTGTTGTTAATTCTTTCTTACAGTATCTACAAATAATAATTCTTTCTTACTGTGACTACAAATAATATTAAAAGTTCGATTCCATCGAACAATCTTCTTTAAATTAATTTTTAATGTCGCCTACCTCTAACTAAAAAACTAATAAAATATTAACATCTCAAAAATGGTTAACTTTTGCACAACGCATTACTGGATCATTTGATAGCGGAAAACATGCCCTACAACCCTTTCAGGGGATCGTGGCCAATAACCAGTAGCCCTGTATATATTTAAACGTGTATATACACAGCGTCCCACAGTGAGTTTTCCAAGTGAGTTTTGGAGTCGAAAAAATGGAGAACCAAAGGTACCCTCACCATGGCATCTTCTCCATTTCTCTTCCTTGCCACGCCATTCTCCCCCCATTCGCGAATGATTAATAATACCCGCGGAATGTTGAAAGGAATTCAGCTAATCTGACAAAGAAACGGGTCTGACGTGTGAGCTGAAAAAAACGTCAATTCGAGCTACCAACTTCGTCTTACTTTCTCTCTCGCTTTAATAATATTCAGCTGCAAGATGTGACATTCCCGAAAAGCTTTATTAAGCCACTCGTTGATGGCTAATGAAGTGAAAACTCGTGCCACGAAGACGACAAGCGCAAGAGAGAAAGCGAGAGAGAGAGAGTTGATGAGAGGACTTTCCATCAGGATGGTGGATGATGACCTCATCCCGGTGCTTCGAACGCGCGCGTCCGCTGAGATTTCGCCATTTCAAGTTTTCGCATTACAGCCGCATAGCCGAGCAACTGAATGCCGTGAATTATCTAATTGAACACGTGAAGATACACGAGCCGAATTATTTTGCACTCCGGAAGTTTGCCTATACATGGATGAGTGAAGGAAGCAGACCGAAGGAGATCCACCAAATGAAGACTGTTCCTACATCGCCTCGACGTCACCATCACCCTGTGGCCGTCCTCATTCGTCTGACCATTTCATCCCACAACCTTGCATCCATTTACCCATGGCCCCTTCCGAACGATTATGAGCCCGAGGGCAGGAGAGGGCTGGAGACCTCATTATATACCGCTAGCTTCCAAAAGCAGCTCGCGCTCATAACTATTTCACGAACTTCAAATATTAGCTCGAAACTCTGCGGGGGCTGGCGGAGAAAACTTCGCGGCTACAGCGAGCCGGTGTGGCGTTCTCTCCAGTGGAAATGACGATGCTAATGCGAGGGGTAAAGATCGCCCGTCATACTGGCGATAAAGTAGTACGGAAACTCGCGAAACTGCGAAGCGAAATATCCGGTACAATGGGAGACTCTATATGGATAATAATCATCGCTCTTATTATATTTCACTTCGTGTAAAAATAAGTTTCGAGAGAACTTCTCAACCTTCCACCAAGATCCAAATGCGCGAAGGTTAAAGGTTAACTTTCGAAAGGTTTCTGACTTGGTGAATTTCGGTTAATTTTCCGTTAATTACGGGCACGGAACGTGGTTGAATTTACGTCGAAAGCCACTCCAGTCAATTGGCTTTGGGGAACATCAGTGTGGTCGTCAGTGGTCGGGAGCAACGGTTTGCTCGGATCAAATGAAATTTTACTGGTATCTCGGGCCGGTGAACTTTTGTTTGATGTTCAATCGAATGATGTGGTCGCGCCAATTAAGGCGGGATTTAGGCAGGAAAAAAATAAGCAATATTGAGGGATTTTTCAAGGCCTTAGGCCACAGTAACGGGTATAAAATCATGTGCGAATTTAACAATTTTTTTTTCGTATGAAAAGGTGCTTCACTCATAAAATTTATTACACGTCTATTTAGTATGAATATCAAGCTGTCAGAAAAAATACACATATTTTTTTCGATGTACAAAATTGCTGACTACTAATATTTTCTTTTGTTATCTAATATTTTTACCTAAAGCAAAAAACGCAAATTCTCGTCAATCTACATTAGAATACCTAGAGAAGTTCGTACGCAATTTAAAAAATATTGTTTTATTCAAAAGTTGTAGGCATTTGAACTTAAGAAATGAATTTTCAGTGAAAATTTTTGTTATAACTGCTCATCAACTGCTCATGAAATGAAAAGGTTCCGATTAATCAGAAATTCCGTACGTACTTCTCTGCGAAATGCAATTAGGAACATAACTTTTAAATTTGAAGTAAATCGAGTTAAAATTGTTGAAGTTATTTGTCACGCCAATTGGAAAAAAGCTGTTTCGAGATGTTTCGAGATGTTTCGAGTAGTCGGCCATTTTGTACATCGAAAAAAAATATAGATATTTGAACAGCTTGATATTCATGTTAAATAGATGTGTAATTAATTTCATGAGTGAATCACTTTTTTATACGAAAAAATGGTTAAATTCGCACATCATTTTATACCCGTTACTGTGGCCTGAGGCCTTAAACTAAGAAATAATTATTCTACAATGATCAAACTTTAGGTATACTTTAATAGTATATTTAAGTATACAAAGCTATTCTTTTAAATTTATTCATCATCAACATGACGGAGCTGTGGCAAAGTGTTACAACAAGGTCGCCGCGGGAGTTGCAAATCGGCGTGCAGTCTAGCTTCCCGTAGACTTTGATTTGCAAAAAAGTTCGAACATTTTTTCAGTTGGAACATGTATTGTTTCTATGTGACGGTAATTAAAATGAAGCAAATGCAAATTTAAAAAAAAGGCACGCATTTACAAAAAAATCAACATTTCACCCATCATTTCTGTGAAAAGTGGATTAAAAAAGTAGTTTGATTGTTTGTTTTTTTTTTTTTTTTTTTCATTTTTTAAACAACCATTCTCGACAAGTAGAACATACCAATATTATCAATATTTGTACCAACTTTCAACTCAATCGGCTTAATAGTTTTTGAATAATCCTGCACGCCACTTTCGATGATGCAGTTTTGAGAAAAACGCAATTGAAGTTCACGCCCGTTCCGAATCCGAGCGGTGAGGCACAGCGTTGACAGGCTGTAAGGTTTGAAGTTTTTAGAATTTCGCTTTGAAACTTTAGGAAAATATTCTTCATATATACACTGAGAAAAAAGAATCGTTGAATGTGCAAAATGCATTTTGTTGTCTCGAAATTTTGTTGTTTTAACAGTTGCTCAGACATGATAAATAAGCTACAGTTCACACCACTATACTATTTTACCACCAACTATACTGTTTTGTTATGCCAATCAAAAATCAAGTTGAACGTATTTGAAGATACATTTTGTTAAACCAACTGAATTTTGGATGGATGAAAGAATTTTTTTCAGTGTAGTTATATCGTTTAAAGAAACAAAAAAAAGAAATTGATTTTTTAATCGTTGTAAATGTATATCCCGCCTTAAACATCTCAATTGATGGCTTCTCGAAAACCCGCTCATTTGGCTCTGGTCATCATCGTACTTTGTTCAATAACATTATAGGGTTGGCTTGAACTAACTGTTAATTCGTCATTTATTCACCGACAACCGTGGATGGGCGGTCGGGATTCGGCTCAGGTGGCCCTTCGAGTTGAGGAGGGAAATCCCTTTAGACGCCCAAAAATGAGTAATTTTTCGTGAATTTTGTTAAAGGTGGTAAAATAATCGCGTTATTTTAAAGCTTTGACCTTATCTCATTACTAATTTCAAGGGTTACATTTTTTCTTGTTTAAAAAAAAACAAAATTGCGTCGTTATAAGGTATTTCTTTAGGCGTCTTTTGAAAACCGCTCAATATTATAGTTCAAAAAGTTATTGATCGATCTGGCTGAAATTTTGGGAGGTTTCTCACTATAACGTTATTGGAAGTATATACTTATAAAAATATTTAAAAAGTATAAAATTAGAAATCGAGTAGGCTTTGTAATTAAATTTTCATATTTGTGACCATTTTCTCGACAATTTTTACCCCAAAAAAGTAATTTATTTACGCGATAACTTTGAAACTTTAGTTACATCCTTCCAATAATGTTATAGTGAAAAACCTCCCAAAATTTAAGGGAGGACACCATGGGACCAAAAAAGGTCGTTTTCTCCTATTTTTGTTGTCTACTAGATTATTTATTTGGGATCTGGAAAGAAGGTATGTTATTCAGCATTTATTGAACTTATTTCGTGTAAATTTGTATTTTGAAAAAATTAATAATTAACAACGTTAAACTCTACATATTTCCAATTTCAATCCCAATTTTATGAACAAACTTCAGGCGCAGCCATGGGTTCCCCTATTTCTCCTATCATCGCCAACATCTTTATGGAGAACTTCGAGAACAGAATTCTGCAAGAAGCTTCCCTCAAGCCCTCCACCTGGTTCCGATATGTCGATGACACCTTCGTCATTTGGAGTCACGGCAAAGAAAACCTCAATCATTTCTTAACCTTCCTCAACTCGCAGCACCCCAATATTCAATTCACCATGGAGATAGAACAGGAAAATCAAATCCCTTTTCTGGATGTACTGGTTCAACGGAAAAGCGATGGCACTTTGGGCCATAAAGTTTACCGGAAGCCAATGCATACGGATAGATACCTCCATGCTACGTCCCATCACCACCCTTCCCAAAAACAGTCGGGCATAAGCACTCTGGTCTACAGAGCTCTAGCGATCTCCGAACCAGACTCCTTGGAGGTTGAACTAGAACACCTACGAAAAGCTTTAGGAGACAATGGCTACAAGCCAGGCAACATCGAAAGAACGATCAAAAATCTAAAAAGAAAAATAGCTGATCCGAAAACGGTTACAGCACCTGATGGGGAGAATGAAGGACAAATAACCGCAACAACTTCCCTTCCATACCTTCAGGGCATAACCGATCGCATAGGGAGGGTCCTTGGAAAACATAACGTGCGAGTCATCTTCAAACCTCAGAAGAAACTAGCACAAGTGATTCCGAGTGCAAACGACCAAAGACCACCATTAAGTGCACCAGGAGTATACAAGATACCCTGCTCATGCGGTAAAGTGTACATAGGAGAAACCGGGAGGAAGATCAGTACACGGATCAAAGAACATCAACGGTGTATCAAATATGGCCATATTACACAATCAGCGCTGGCCGAACATTGGATGGAGACTGGTCATGCCATCCAGTTCGACAAAGCCCAAAGTCTGGCCCCATCAAACAGCTATTTTTCCAGGAAACACCGAGAAGGCTTGGAAATCCGAAAACATCCGGACAATCTAAACAGAGATGGAGGATATCACGTCAATCCTATTTGGCACACCGTCCTCCCGGTTTTTTAATTGACCAGCTGATCAATTAAAACATCTGATTGGCTGGTGCAGCGATCCGGAACGATGACTGCAACTATATAAGGAATACCTGAGACACGAGAGCTTCAGTATCGGAGCTCTCAGCCCTGATGATGCAGACTGTAACGTTTGCGAAACGTCGGCACAACGCTGATCCTTAACACGGCCTCCATCCGGAAGCCACATACTGTTCTCAATTAACAACGTTATTCAGCTATAAAAGAGCCTGTCTGCATAAAAAATTTGCCGTATCGATAACTTGACAATGATTGGTCTAAAAAATAAAAATAAAAAAGTGGTATAACCTACATAAATGTAGTTCTCGTTGGATATCGCCGTTTTCAAACTGAAAAAGTCTCAAAATGGCGGGTATTCAAAAAAGTGTAATTTTGGCGAAATTTTGACTTGTATTCGGGGGGTTAAAAAATACCAAATATCGAAAAAAAAGGTTACGTACAACTACGTAAAATTATGTACAATGTATAGCTACTGCGATTACGGAAAATTTGTTTTTTTTTTAACTGAAAGTTGGCCAATTTTAGCTAGGGTTATGATTCCAGCCAGGTCAAGAAAAGTCGAGTCGAAAAAAACACAATTGCCAGTTGTAGTGTACGTAAATCGTTGCACTACTTGTTCTCACAAAATCGTCTGCACCTTGGTCAATTTTCCATATATTAATTTGACAATTTTTTCACAAATCCTCAAATGTGTATACTCTGTATAGAATGTAGAGAATGAAAAAGAAAAAAAAACGATTTTTTTACACGTTACAGGGGTATCCCGCCTCAAACGATACCGCTTCGAATAGAAAAATATTTATTTGACTATAATAATACTTCATGAAAATTTGACAACCTTATCAATTCCGTCAAAAATATTTTGCTTTTGGTGCTAGTATAAAAAAATCAGAAAAACTTGTCACCGAAAAATGGAAAACCTGAAATGATGACTCAGAGCACAAATCAGTAATTGGACTTTACAAAAAATGCAGAAATCCAGTTTTGTGGTTCCCTATACGATCGCCGAACACTTCTGTTTCGCACGTGCATGTCAGTCAATGCACTTGGTTATTCGGTGAACGTATGAATGCGGTCTCGTAACATTTATTCAACGTGAATAAAGTTTAGAGCACGTTAAAAAATGTCGCCCGCTCCATTCTCCGAAAATTCAGCACTCGCGTAAACCGCCCAGAGATGAGGATTTTCGCTCTCACTCAGGCGGAGCGCAGCCTTTTTCATCGTGTAAAATTCTATCCATATGGCAGTTGAATCTCATCCAACGGTGAAAAGACGCGCAGCACCGTCTCTGTCAACTTTCCACAAGATTGAGGAATTTCTCCGGAGACTCCGGTACCCTTATATTTTATCTCTTCGCACCTCGCGAGCTTTTCTTGATTTCCCGATACGCGCATCATCTATACACACGAAAAGTTCGAGAACTTGGCTTTGCTCACTAGTCGTTTAAATATATATATATATATATATATATATATATATATATATATATATATATATATATATATATATATATATATATATATAGAGTTCCCCATCGCCTCAGAATGAACGAGGTGCGGAGCCAAAAGAATTCAGAATATTTCCGAAGCATGAAAAGTCCTCGAAAGTATATGCAAGACCACTGTGTGAATTTCGGAAACGAAATTTCCACGTCGTCAGCAGCGCGAAAAATATTCTCCCCAACATTTTTTTCACAGCATCGAAAAAAAAGTTGTATACGTTTGGTAACGAAGTTTCGCTGCACATTTCAGCGAAGGAGGCTCGGCGGTGACGATAGATTGTATAGGTGTTCATGAGCTTCGATTTATCGTCACAAATTTATATATCGTTCACGTAAACATTCAACTAAACTGTCTCCACAAAAGTAAACGTTTAAAAAGATCGTGTTCCTCATCGCCATTAATGGGTAAGGCCACTGTATAAATTAAAAAAATCGTTTTTATTTTGTCAAAAGATGCCTTAATATGTTAAAAATGACATACCTAAAGCATTAAGGTGGAAAAATGTCTAAACACTTATATTTTGAATTTTGGTGCAGCCCCTCTCAGTCCGATGCAATCCGTACCGAAAAACTTGAACGCGTTTTTCTCGAACTACATTTTTCAAGTCGGCCGGACTCATAAATCGAACAAATCTTGACCGATTGACTTGAAATTTTTAACTGTATATTCACAATTACATTCTGCATAGAAGTACGTAGGATTTTCTCGATAGATTACATAGTTTTTTTTATAAACAATTTTCGGACGATGTTTTTTTGAGAATATTGAACTTTTATTTCAAAAACGCGCTGTTTTTGCAAAAATCGATGTATCAAAGCAAATCCTACGTACTTCTGTAGCTATTCACATGTATAATCGAAAAAAATGTCATTCACTGTAAATTAAAAATTGCAAGTACCGTTGGTCCGGCCGTGCGCCTATGAAAAAAAGGCTTTTTGCCATTTTGTTTTATATTACTTTGAAAATAGTAGTTTATACAGATTATGATATGCACAATAAACTACCTTTTTCAGAATATTGATTTATTCCATTGTCCCGCTAAAAATATCCCAAAATATACTTATTCCCTCCCCCCCCCCCTACATTGGCCATACACCTTAAGATCGGTAGTATTCGTAGAGGATGATTAACAACTATCAGGGTGTTCTTGGTGGGTCATTGCGAGCAAAATGCTATTTTTTTAATGTCGTGCAACCAAAAATTATCCGAGATATTTGGGTCGATAGAGGCGATTATATTTAACGGAATCTAAGTGTTCATCATGGGAACCTCGGTAAACATTCTTTACACTCGGTAGCCAGTGCAAAAGCCGTTGCGCATCTGAACGGTCACCCATCCGAGTTTTGAGCTACGTTAACTTGGCTTGACATGGGACATCGGCTCAGCCATCGATTGCCATTCACTACTATCAGTCATACACGAGGAAGAATGAAAGGCCGAGCCGCCCAAAGAACCCCCATTTCGGCAGGACCCGCAGAGAAAGTTCGGGCCTAAAGCTACGGATTATCTGAGGCGAGATTCGACCCTGGGGAATACGACCGCAAAACGAGTTCTTCGCCTTTGTGCTCATCGTCGTCCTCGCAGCTTGGCTCGTCATGTACCATTACCCCCTTATGCCAGCGCACCTATAAATGTCTGCCCACAGTTACTCAATTGGAATAGATCCGAGTCTCCCTCCGGACTGTACATCGTTCCCGCATTCTGCGGCTACGAGAACACAGACGAAGGATTGAAAGAAGAACTACGATAACGCCATGATAAAGTGGAATGGCACAGCGCGGATTAGCGGCGCGTTCTGCAAATAGCTGAAAGATCCTCCATCAAGAAATACTACAAAGCCTGCACCTTGATGGATCGAAAATCCAAGAAGATGGATCGACAAATCAAGAGAATCCAATGGTGCCGAAAGATCGTGAATGCACGTAGTGAACGTAGATGCAACGAGCCTGAATCAGTGACGAGAAATCCTTGTATTGAATGATGACACATATGAGTGGCACGTAGACGGTTGAGCAGAGGTTTCGATAAAGGAACAATCTCATTAATTATAGTCAAGTCAGGGAGAGATTAAAGCGCATCAATGCCTCAACAGATGGTAAATTCTAGGTGAAATTTCCATCTGTGCCTTCATACGTATATTGGGGAGCAAAGATGTGCGTTGGTAAAGTGTATCCCAGGTGGTGGCGGATATGGAAGTGATAGAGAAGTAGAGGGTGAGGCGGAAGATGATGGGGAGAGAACACGTAGCGGCTCATACAGGAACGACGATACCAAACGACGAAAATTCTCATTCCAGCCCGGAGCCTGTACTGGCTTCGTCCTCTATATTATATCACTCGACTGAACTCTCCCTCGTGTGCATCGTGCATCGTGCAGAGCATCGAGAGCGAGGTAGATGCTGAAGTAGAGAGAGGAAGAGAGAGAGAGGAAGCTCTAGGAACGCGTGTGTAGAGAAGCCATTGTCCCGACCTTATTAACGGCCATTCCCTAAACTAATTAACGTCGAGGTAGTAGTAACGGGGCTGCGTCAGCCCCGCTCAGTTAAGCCCGCTACACATATACTGTGGAGATGATTTTGAAGACATTCGACCTCAAGAGCCGTCTATCGTCCCCATACTCGACATTATATAAAACCCAACGTCTTCAGAATCACCCGTAGATAAATACCTGCGTATGTATGTAAAGGTCATTTCAAGGGACATCCTGTTTCCAAAATCAACGATTCGTTGGAAAAGAAATCAAGGACCATCCTAAAAGCAGCCATATGTGCTGATAGCCAACGTTGCATAGATATGACGAGCTCGGAAGATCCTTTCCCCACATCTGCATCATAGATGCACGAGTACGCAGCTTTTACTGTGTCGCTCTTTGGCTCTCAGCGGCAAACCCCAGTCTATTTCTCTTCTCCTGCCTCGTTTCAGTCGCCCCATTGTGCCTGCGTATGTACAGATCCGCGTGTGTATACTCCACGAACTTCCTCTTACCATCATCACCCGTAGCACTCTCTGCGAGTCCTGAACACGCGCAGACACATACACACACGCGCCCGCGCGGTGCACCAGACCAGAAATTGAATCGTATTATCAGTCCTCGCACGAATACGGGCCTGGTTAAGGACGCCTCCGCTAGGTGCATGTATGCACGCGCGAACGTAAAGACTAGGACAAGCGCCATCAGCGCCTACGCGGTCCTTAGCAGCTGCCGACACTGCGCCGCTGGCTCTGCCAACGAGTTTGTGCCGCACGCACATGGGATAACGAAGAGATGATATTAGGGGTGCGCGTAATGAGTGTACGTCGTTCCTGGAGAAAGAGAGAGAGAGAGAGAGAGAGAGAGGGAGGGAGGATGCAACACTAACAAAAACAACCCCGTGTCATTAAATGTTAATTAGGCGAAATGGAACCTCCAGAAAGTAAATCATACGAGTTGAATGAAATGGCGAGCTGTTTCAGAACTAAGCCTTGAATCCAGGGCGAGGTCGCCATTTTCACTACCATTAACAAGGAACCCTAGGTCAAACGTTTATCTTCGAGTGTTTGAATGGCCATGTAGATCCTTTGATCTTCATCGAATCCTGGCTTCTTCACATTGAGGACATCGCGCGTTATCAGGATAACGGTATTCAATTGTGGCGATCGGAAGCCTAAGATCTGGGGAGGGTTGTACATGGTGGTGAAATGAGAGACATAGTAACAGTCGAATGGGAGAAAACGAAGAGAGAGAGAGACAGATGGAATTACGACCTCGTTATACCGATTGAACGCCAAGTTGTAGCAAATTGATGTATCTTGATAGCGTTGAGCGGAAGCAAAAGCAGTGGCAGCCACAATGAAGGGAGGCATAGCCTGGGATTAACTATGTCGGGTTGCGGTATACTCAATAAGAGCTTACTCCGTTTCTCAGGCCCTTCCAACTTCTATGTACGTGTTTGTTTCGCAGCGCTTTACTCCGTCGCCTTCTCCCTTGCCCTCTCGTTGTACAGATTGAACGTATAGATTAGCATTGCAGCGCACAGAGTCGTCTCTGTGCTATGAGGGAATCCAGCGGCGAGAGGGAACTTGCCCTCCGCTTGGGAGCCGCCTTTGTTTGTCTTGCGACAGTCGTCAGACCGCAGAGAAGTGAACACTTTGTTGTATATGGAAGTGGGACGGGTGAAAGACGGAAAGAGCGAGACCAGAGGCACGGAGGCAGAGACAGAACACCAGGACGTGTGGTAATTTTCGCTGAGGGATTCCCTCGTCATTGGCGTATTCTCGAGACAACGTCAATTCACGTAAATCTCCTGGATCTGCGGTAACTTGGCAGTTTGGCATTCCGGAGACTCTAGGATAGCGGATGGTTAATCATTTTGAGGAATTTCGTCGTAAATTGATTTATTCTTGAAGCTAACATGCCATCTTTGTCGTCTTTTTTGAATT
Source organism: Ophion obscuratus (assembly GCA_964007375.1). Classification (NCBI taxonomy): domain Eukaryota; kingdom Metazoa; phylum Arthropoda; class Insecta; order Hymenoptera; family Ichneumonidae; genus Ophion; species Ophion obscuratus. The sequence goes on along the minus strand of OZ023314.1, from coordinate 10,441,272 downwards.
CCTCAGCTGACATAACATGGGTTGCCGGAAATTGAACACCCAAATGAAGCGAATGGCTAAACCGAAGCCTCATCATCAATTATAGAAAAAAAAACAATTGCCTTGAAGCTGTATTCAACTGGATGGACCCTTGTGTCTGTTCCGCTGAATGACAGCTCATGTCCTTAGAGCTGGATTGGGATTGTACCCATGTAGCTAAACGAACTCTTACGTCTTTTTAGCCAGCGGGGTCTATGGAACCCGATGGGTCCTCGTGTCTCTTCAGCTGGATGGATGATCATGTAAATGTCATGTAACACATGTTCATTGAGCTAAATAAATACCCGTAACTTTTTAGACAGCATTTCCGTCTATTCAACTAGATGGATTTTTATATTTTAGCTGGAAGGTACCTATTCAGCTCCTTGTGGAGCTGTCCTTCAGGCCCTTGTGTCCCTTCAGCTAGATCGATGCTCATGTCTTTTTAGCTAGATGGAACCTATGCCCAACAAGCCAGATGGTCGTTCATTTCTTTTTAGCCAGACAGACCCTTCCGTCTATCTAGCCAGATGACAACTGTCGTGTCTTCTTTCCAGCTAGATGGGTGCCTCCACTTGGTGGGGCTTTGAGTGTTTTCAGCCTATTGAATGCTCATTTACATTTAGCTACATGAAACTTATGTCCATTGGACTAGATGGACCCTTATGTCTATTTAGCTAGATGGAGAATAATGGTCCTTTGAATTAGATAGAGGATTCTGTTTTTTTTTCAGTTCGATGGAAAATCGTGTTATCTTTAGATAGATGGAAAATCATGTTCGTTTTAGCTGAATGAAGAATCGTGTTCTTTCTAGCTAGATGGAGAACCTTGTTCCTTTTAACTGGATGGGTGTTTATCCAGCTGGATGAAACCTCGTGCTCTTTCAGCAAGATGGATGCTCGTGTCTGTTTAGCTGGACCGAACCATTCCATTGAGCCAGATTGAGCGTTCATGTTAATTTAGCAAGATGGACCCTTTTGTCTATTTGGCTAGATACACATGTCGATCACCCATCTGCGTATGACGTTATTTATATGGGTGCCATACAACTTTTCTCAGCCCAGCAAGCAACCGTGTCTGCAGCTGTAGGCTGCAGACAGGGTATACCTGAATACAAACGACTAGCCTCACCGTAATCGCGCGTTTACGGCTCTGTGTGTGCTCCAGTACGCGCGCGTGTACTTACCCTATGAAATGGAAATTTCACGAGGCACTCACGCGCAACATGACATCGAGAGAGTACGGCGCGCAAGGAGTCACGCGATTTTGCACAACATCGTATATTTACATACAAATGTGGCACTACTCCCGTCACTCTCTTGCGTCCCTTTGAAATTTGTTTTCCATAGTGCATTCAATGCACTACTAATAAGTTTTTAACATCACACCGTCTATGAACATTGCACAATTATTCTGTAAAAATACGACTGAACCGCGATTTTTTCGCATTTTGAACCAATTCTACACAACTCATTTTGCAAATACCCCCTCAAAACAAAATCGACTCCTCGGTAAAGAGAGCCTTGAAATCCTTTCGATCTCAGGGACAACCTATTATTATCATTGTTCTTTTTATTCGTCACATTCGTGCCCAGTACCTGATCGAATAAAAAGGAAACGCCTGAACGTCGCATTTTTTGTCTTTAATATATACGCCGAAGATCCCGGTACATATTTACATACACATATATTCATATCTTGCTCAGTGTGTAACACGATAGGGAGAGCGAACATCATAAACGCGCTGGAAGAATATTACAAGGCGTTACGCACAGCGGGGAATATTTGCACGTGAACGTGAAGGAAATGTAAAAATGTTTTTTTCGTAACAGGGCAAAGAAAATTTTACGCATATAGCAGCAACATTATATAAACACACACACACACACACACACACGCACACACACACACACACACACACACACACGCACACACGCACGCACACGCACGCACACGCACGCACGCACACGCGCACGCGCGCACACACACACACACACACACACACACACACACACACACATATATATACGTACATGTATATGCATTAAGGCAGCATGGTTTTCCGTTGCGATTTTGAGTGGGTCGCGCTGTTGGCGACGTCGACAAAGTTGCCGAGACGCTGTTCGCCACTCCCGTTACGTATTCTTCTCTTTTCCCTTGTCTCCAACCCTCCCCGTCTCTTCCCTTGCCGTCTCCCAGACGAGAATTATTCTTCGCGCGGAATGACACTGTTTCATGGGGATGTAAACCCGCGCGACGTTCCTCTGCCTCCGTCGAAATAAATGGTACTTCCGCCCTGAGCCCATTTGTTCTCCAGCGAGGGAACCCCCCGAGGTACAGAGAATTGTACATAATATACGTATAGCGAGGCAACGGTGAATAAGAGAAAGAGAACTGGGGAAACGCGGGATCACTTTGAAACAAAACAAAAAAGATAGGGTGCAATTTTCCTTTGGGCGATGGATAACGTCGTGGAAAAAAAAAAGAAACCATTTGCAGTAGTTTAGAGACGAGATAAGCGCGAATAGTTATTGTGGTAGTTAGTAGTCATCGAGTAGACAAGACAGCACTGATTTTCACTATAGCAACTGTTGGTGATTATATCTACCAGAATTTAAGGAGGTTGCTCAGCTATCGCGAAATATTACGAATTTGCTGAAATTTATTTAGGATATTTGCGAACAGGTGTTACGATATCGTGTAAAATTTCAAGTGCTTCGTGTACGTGATTGTTGAGCAATTAATTATTGAAGTTAGGCATTGATACACGGGCGATATAGCAAAAGATTCATGAGATGTCTAATGCGACTGTCGCAACATAATAAAAATAGTAAGAATTTAATGGAAAAAGGGGGAAAAAATTATTGCGATTTTTATGAATAATTTCAATAAAGAGTAGAGCATTTTGTCTGTCTCGTTATCGAGATATTTGTGAAATAAAACAGGATATTTCAGCTGATTCGCGTAAAACGATAAGCTCCCTACGGCACATGGCAACGCTGCTGTCAAGTCGGCCATTTTGAGTTTTAGTTTTTTTTTATATTGATGACCGTTGATGAACAATGGAGTTATTATTATTTAAACAAAGACCAACCGTTGCTGAATGGCCAAAGGGTGTAGGGCGTTCCGGCAACTAGAGTTATTTGAAATGAAAAATAGAAAATGCACTTTTAGTTAAATAATGAAACATTCGTATGAATGGATACTTTGTTGGAAATTCGAAAATTACGAGAATGGCAAGCTGGGGAAAAAAGTCCGATTTTCGATTTAAAAAAACAACTTTAATCGTTAGTCATTAGTAAGTGGATAAACGTATCGAAAAATCATCCGGCCATGCAATGGAAAATGTTATAATCTATGCTCTGTCCCAATTTGAAGTGCATTGATTGAACCAATCGATTTCGAGATACTATGTACACGATTTCATAAAAAAATAATTTCGAAAAAAACGCAAAAGAAGAAAAGGTAATTCTTTAGATAAGTGACTTTTCCGAAAAATGAACCTATATTTTTTTGTTGCTATTTACTCATGTATTTGGGTATAAATGATGATATTCAGTCGGAGGAAGCTGACATTTTTCATTAACAATTTTTTACGAGGAAAAAATCGTTAAAAATCATTTTGAATTTTCCAAGAACCCAAACAAACCCAATATAGGCGTCGAAATGTAAAAAAATGCGATATTTCATCACATGTTTCCGCGAACGACAAAACCCCATACCTTTTTATGGGGGGTAAATTTCGTGGAAACACGTGATAAAAATATGGATTTCTTTAACATTTCTACGCCTATATTGGGTTTCTTTTATGGGGGGGGGGGGGTGAATAAATAATCCACTAAATGAAAAAATAGCAAAAAATAATGTTAGACTCATTTTTCGGAAAAATCAGTTATCTAAAGAATTACCAAAAAATCGGCGATCCAGCACTGCAAAAAAATCGTCCCAACTCGGTTAATTTTTGGAATTTTTTTGCAAATTAAAGTTAAAGACCTTGACTATAAAACTATGCAATAGAGAAATGGAAATTTCAAGCTCCATCTAGACTCCTCCATTTTTTAAATTACATTGTCACATTCCATCACCCTCCAACAAGCCAGCAATAAAAAGTCAGGGCACTTCACAGTCAGCCAATATTCAATACGTTTAATCGTACCGCAGATTCCCGTTGATGATTTTTTTTCTCATTACTCTCTTCATTCAGCACCTCTAGTCGAGCATAAATGTTAACGTGTACCTACCCAAAGCTCGACCCTCGATGGAAATAGACAACAATGTGCAAAAGGAGGGAAGAAACGAGCCGAGGGAGTACCTCGAAGCGAAAAAGACAAAGCTCGGGAAGCAGGACGAAAGAAAGAAAAAAAGAACACAAAGAGAGGAGGGAAACGTGTAAGGGAAAATAAAAGACGAACGGGGACTATCGAGATCCAGAGGCTTTTTTCCCTCCTGTTTGTACGACACGATATCACACCGTTTGACCTGCGGAGCGAAACTACCACCGCATATCGCTTCAGCGGAGTTTCCTGACCGTATAGTAGCGATGTGTGTATTTATACATATATATATACATATATACATACATATATATATATATATATATATATATATATATATATATTTTCATGGCAAAACGGTCTCGGTGACACAAACGATATCCCAGCTGAGTTTTACGATGGTGGACGGAGCAATCGGGTCCGAGAAATCGAATCGTGGGAAATGTTCAATCGAGACGCAATCGCAAATTTCATATACCTATGGGGAAAGTATATTTTGAACACGTTATATCCATGTAATTTTGTCTATCAGCACATTTGGCTGCTATGAGGACGGTCCTGGAAGAATAATGTCTTCAAAATCATCTGCCAGGTATTCCAGGGGTATTGAAGGTATTCCAGCTCAACTCGGACAACGATTTTTCTCGACATAGTATATTATAGATTTCCATAGTGAAAACCTTACTCCTGGTGTCAAAAAACCCCTTAATTTTTAAGTTTTCCTTCGCACCTCGCTCGTTTGCTGCTCCAAAAAAATCGAAAATTCCACTCGGGCCGGTTTTGTAATTTTGAAAAATGCTCGATATGTTTTAAATCTGTTTTGTGCATTTTTCACCTGTGCTCAATTTGTGCTTCCGATGTTTACGATTTTTTGGGGTGGAATTTCGATTTTGGAGATGGTTATTCGACAGTCTGAAAGTCGGAAGAGTAATTTTTCGATGCAAGTAAAGAAACGTCAAAATTGTGGTTTCGAATGAAATTCAATTTAGGTTGGATGTATATGTAGACCAAAAAACTACTAACTTCCAACCTGTCGAATGATCATCTCCAAAATCGAAATTTCATAAGAAAATGATAAATATCGGAAGAACAAGTTGAGCTTTTGGTAAAAAAATGCAGAAAACAGGTCTAAAACGTATCTAAATTTTATAAAAAGTTGAAAAACGGCCAGAGTGGACTTTCTGATTTTTTGCAGCCGCAGAAGGGCAAAGGCTAGGAGAAAAAATAATTAGTTGTTTTTTCGACACCAGAAGTGAGGTTTTCCACTGGGGAAACCTATAATAAACGATGCTGAGGGAAATGGTTGTTTGAGTTGAACTGGAATACCCCATATATATATATATATATATATATATATATATATATATATATATATATATATATATATATATATATATATATATATATATATATATATATATATATATATATATATATATATATATATATATACACGTATACATATGCACATGTAAATACGTATTTGCAATCATGAAAATATGTATCTCCTTCAGCGGTATTATGCATCCCCCTGTGTCATGAAAAATGTTGTTGTTATCAGGATATATATTTGCCCTCGGGGTGATTACCTATATAGGACGAAAATATTTGTCCCATCGGTTTTCATTTCTTTCCTACCTATATATTTCTGGATCTCAGCATTTGCGTCCTTGCACCCGTATTGGAGTTTCTATTGAATCATTGAAACAGCCACGGTGATGCTCCACCCTCGGGGTTCGGTCACTCAATTGGGCGTGCAGTGACGGTGACCATGTTTTTTTTTTCGATGGAAATACTCGAGCCACCAATACATGCCGCTATAATAGCTGGGATCGCAAATACCCTTAAGCAAACGCGAACGAAATTTGGAAAAAAGTAGTAATCTGTTTTTTGATATTTTTAATTTTTCGTTTCAAGAATTTGTCGACGCTGCACCCGTAAAGAATTTTTCCCAGTAGTGTCGACTTTTCTCATGAAGAATGTTTTCCTTTCCTTTCCTTTAGTGAACATTTTTTTTTGCTAATAGATGATAAATGCGGAGACTCGCTTTGCAAATCGATAATTCTCGTTTATTATTCACGGGGGAAGATACCTTAAGCGAGGAAAAAATTTGCTGATTTTCATGATTTCTTTGTAAGGAAAGATTTCTTCACCATTTTTGAGTAATTCATCTGAAGTAAAACCAACGATTTTACTTTCATTAACACTCATACGCAGAATATGAACCAAGAAGAAGTGAGAAATGCTGAAAATCGATGAAATGGTACGCTTTTTTTCCACATTAGGGTATTTAATTTAGGCAATGAGGTTGAAAAGATTTATATCACATGTCATCAGAAGCGGTTGATTAGTTTTTTTAGCTTTGCGTCACGCCAGTTTTGAAAATGCAGTTTAGAAGACCGTGCCATTCCTCTGTCATTTTTAACGATGAATACATTTTTTTTAAATACCATGTAACGGCTAAAAGTACTAATAAATCGTACCCCAAGTCTGAAAAATGGTGAAGAAATCTTTCCTATAGAAAAAAATCATGAAACTCGGCAAATGTTTTCCTCGCCTAAAGGGATCTCCCCTCTCAATAGGGGAAAACGGCACTACTTTAAAATTGGAAGTTTTTTGTAGGTATCTTTTTTGACATTCTAGATACCAACTTTTTTGCTCCACTAGAACAGTGTGTTCTTTGGCTATCAAATATATAAGAAAGTCAAGATCTACAACCCCCTTACAATTTGATATATACATTTTTAAAATGTCAAAATAGCCCTGAGTGTGGGGCTTCTTTGACAGGACATTGAAATGCAACTTATGTCAAAGATTAAGGGTAACTTTGGAATGATTCTGATAAAACGTGTAATATTCTATGCATTATACATGGAATTAAATTAAAAACAATGATTTTTTATAACCAAATTATCATCGTTATTAAGGCAGCAGAACTCGAACAATTTTCGTCCAAACGACTTTAAATTTCAACTGTAGCTTCTTAGATTGCTTCAAAAGTCGAGTACGAGCGCTTTTTTCGATTAATCGAAAATTGTTAAAAAATATCCCTTTTGAGATGAAAATTATGGTCGAAAAAAACGAACTTTTTTCAAACTCGTCTCTGTTTTTCTTTTAATTATTTTTTAATTTCCCCCGTACTCGACTGCTCAAAATAATGTAATTAACGAAAATATTTCACTCTTAGTTCCGGGACTAAATTTACGAGAGTTCTACTGCGTACCGCGGAGAGGGTTGCTGGAAAAGCAGTAGTGCTATAGTAACTCGTGCGCCGCCATTTTGTATACTTTTGAGAAATAATTGTTTGTTTACATACTTCAATATATACCTTATAAAACGTAAAAGCTCTTTTGACCATGTATTTTATTTCTTTAAAAAATTCAAAGAAAACGGTCGAAAATGGGCAGTTAGAGTGCCCTCTCTTAAGGGGAGGGTAGGGGTTTCAGCGTGAAAAAATACTGTTTTGCGATTTTTTTTTCATCTATATGCATAGAGTAAATTTATTGAAACCTTTTGCACATTGTTAAGTGTCATTTCAAGAACATTCCGTGCAATTTCTACGAGAAAATATCCACAAACAAGCCGGTGACATGGCTTTTCCAAGAACGCTTTTGGAAAAACACGATTTGCAGTGTTCACTGTATCTCAGCTAGAAATTATTTGAAATCAAGTACCATTAAAATTTAGCCAAATTATCATTAAATCCTCCCCCCAACGGTTTTCGATAATTTTTTATTTCATTTCTAAATTTTTGGTGGTCATGTAAAGTAAAAAGTGCTATTTTTCACGAAAAATTCCGCCATTTTGGGGGTGGAAAACCCCCTCAATGTAAAAAAAATCTCAAACTAACCGTTGGGGGGAGGTATTTTATATGTGGAAGGTGTGTACCAAGTTTGAAATCAATCGGTCATGTAGTTTTCAAATGGCAGTGAACATGGACTTTGAAAAAGTGGTTTCGAGAAAAACGTGGCACCGGCTTGTTTGTGGAAATTTTCGCGTACAAATTTCACGGAATGTTCTTGAAATGATACTTAACAATGTGCAAAAGGTTTCAATAAATGTACTCTATCCATATAGATGAAAAAAATTCGCAAAAAAAGTGTTTTTTTTTTCACGCTGAAACCCTCCCCTTAAGGAAACATTCTACATAAAAATATCAAGTACCTGGGGTGCTATTATAGGCACTTAATGAGTCTTAAAATCGTCATTGAGATCAAAGTCAACTTGAGCAACATTACAATCAACTTTAGCAACATTACGATAAACTTGAACAACAAATTGTTGTTCAAGTCTATTCCCCGCACCCGTCGCCCTCCACAGGAGATCAAGCGGGCTCGCTGCGAACACATTTAAAACATATTTTGGCGCTCTGTCAAAGTAGCCCCGAAAACTGTCAAAGTTACCCTGAATGTCAAAGAAGCCCCGTTTTACGGTACTCAAAGGAAAAAAAAACCCGTGCGAGCAACAATTGTGCCATCATTTGCTCAGCGACGAACTGTCACCGCGAACATCTCGGCTACTTTTAATCACCCGACATTACAAAAAAAAGTGTTTTGCTCAAAATGACACTTCATGCTCACCAAGTGAACCCCAACAGTTGTGATTGACCCTGTGTATAGAGACACTGGGGCTGAAAATTCATTCGATTTCTAGGATACACGACCGATAGAAGGGCATGAGTAGCTGAAACGAAACATTGCGGTACAGGTATACGACGAATGCACCTAACGGATATAGAATTTTCACGTTTGCACAATGTTTGCGCTATAGGCAAAACGTGTATGCCGCGTTGCAGCCACCGTAACTCCATCTTTCTCGTAGCAAAGCCAAAGTACAACACACGACACTCCCTCGCGCGTGGAGTCCGATGGATTATAACTGGCGAACGATAAATTATATGAGTTACATCCATGGGGCGATGACGGTTGGGTGGGCGGATGGCGGAGAAGAGATGAGGAAGAAGGGTAGGAAACTACAACTCGGACATGTTTCGCACGAGTGAAAATGTCACGCTGCCGATTCTCGCAGCCATTGGATTTTGGTAATTCATATATACAGGGTGTCCGCTCATGAAAGAATAATCCTGCAACCGTCGATAAATCAGATTATGTCCTACTCTATGCTATAATTTCAGTTTAGTACAAGTCCCATGGTTTTCAAAATTTTGGGCTTTATATGCTGTGAATCAAGGCAAATTATGTGAATCGACAATAACTAATCAACTTTTTCAAGTAATTGGCACGATATGCATCGTACATACTTTTTTACACCACATGCTATCAAAGTCAGATGTTCGAATTGGTTTGTATTCCGCATAAGATCGTTTTTCATAAAGTTTCCTTAACATTTAAGGCTAAAAAGTTTAAAGGTTACATTTTTTCAAATCGGATATAAAAAAGTTATTATTTGTAGAAATGGCACGCGAAAGACCAAAGGCTGATGACTTTAATCTCGAAAACCGTAGGACTTTTACTAAACTGAAATTCCAGCATTATAGTAGGACATGCTCTAACCTATCGACATTTACAGGATTATCCATTCACAAGAGGACACCCTGTATAATTATAGGCGTGTGTGTGCGCGCGCGTGTGTGCGTGTGTGTCTGTGTGTGTGTTACCTAAATGTGTGTGGAGCGTATACCTATGAGTCGTACTATAACCCAGTTTGAACGCTGTACCCAGTTAACGTATAGCGTCGCATAATTCAATTTCGCACTGTGGCTAGCCCCACCCCTCTTGCAATTTTCCCGTCCTCGAGATCCTCCCTATCGACTACCCTATTCGTTCTCGTCATTGACCAAATACATACACACATACATATACATATACATATACATATACATATACATACATATACATATATATATATATATGTATATATATATATATATATATATATATATGTATGTATGTATGTATGTATGTATGTATGTATGTATGTAGCCCATTAATGTTTGTATTTTCGTTCATAATACTTAATAATACTTCGCACTATAAACATGTTGTCTTTTTATTATGTTCTTCAGTTCAGTTTTAGTATATATATATATCAGTGCCTAATTTTGGGAAATTTTACAAAAATCATACTCACCATGATAACTACAAATTCTTGGACTTTAGACTAAGGTAACCGAGGTTAAATATGTTCCTAACGAGTGACCTATCACCTTAAAACTTTGCGTCGATCTTCCTAACACCCTGTATATATGTATTGAGGCGTACAGGTCCGTCTCATAAAAAAATAACCCCACCACGTAGTCAAATAGCAACCGACTTCGTGATAGGAGCAGGGGAGGGAGAAATAACAGACCACCGATACGAAAATACAAAACGAAAAGAAAAAAACCATGAGCGTGAAGGACGATACAAGAAAAACCAGAAAAGAAACAAAAACAACGGAAGGCAGTAATAGGAGGCGAAAGTTAACAATAACAAAGGGTAAGGGAAGGGGAAAGTAAAGGCGACACGAAAAAGCGAAAAGCGAAACACTGAAACAAAAATAGAGAAAATAACAAAAACAGAGCATAAGTAAAATTTATTTAGAACGAAAAAAGTTAACAATAAAGGGAATTATGGGTAACAAGTAAGGGAGGGAAGAAAAAGAGGGCGAAGTCGGTGTATCGAAGGGCACGAGTTTTGGAGGAAAGGCACTTCTGGGCTTTCGCTGGGAAGTCGATAGGTACAAAACACGGGAATACTGATCCTAGGGGAAGGAAAGTGTGGAAGGTGGAAAATCGACAGAACAGAAAGAGTAGAGTCACTAGAATAATAGAGTACTCTCAATTGTCTAAAAACCTAACAAGTACGCAGCCGACGCGAATACTGACCGTAAGGGAAGGAAAGTGTGGTGGATGGGACGTCAAGGAGAGAGGAAATCGAGGAGGGTAAACGATCAAAATAAAGAAACGTACAAATAAAAAATATTGTAGAATAGGAAAAAAAGATAAGAAAAAGGATAATCGGAATTATTAACAATATAGGAGAAGCAATTATCGAACAGTAAATACAAAAATTGTATTAGGAAAACATAAAGGGCGAGGAGGCATTTTAAATAGCGAGCGCCCCGATACTCATGCAAAAAAAAACAACACACATCCACAAACGCACACCTACACCAAAACAACGTGAACATTGAGCGAGCCAGCGCGTCACGATCCACCGCGCTGCGATCGATAGAGCGTGTAAGGGAGGGGGGAAAGATTATCGACGCGTGATAATCAATGCGGGTCGCGCCCGGAAGGGTTTACCGTCCGAGTAATCACGCGAAGTGAGCATTTACCGACGGAGAAAAACTGCGGAAATTACGAGAACAACACAAACAACACACTACACCTACACAAGGCGGTCTTTTCTACTGTATCGAGACAAATAAAAACTGAATAAATTGTTTTTTTTTATCGTAAAATACCAAAACACCCGAGTGTCAACTAGTTTCTTCCCTGGTCGAGTCCCGAACCAATACATTTATTTGTAACGAATTCCGACTCGTTACAGCTTATATGTATAGAAGCTTTAAATAAAAAAATGCAAATATCTTACATCATTTCCTATATTTCATTAAAACAAACAGCAGTTCATACAGTCCGATATTATTATTCACAACAATGGATAAAAATGTCCCCCGACGCATCAACACCCTCGAAAAATGGAACGGTCATTCGACATTGTAAAAAAGTCCTGTTTAAAAAAAAATCCGATACGCCACCAATATGCGTGTAAAAAACAACGTGTCTGCAGGTGGGGATCGGAAATTCGAACGATCAATATTCAGAAGGACCAAAATTTCGAATTCAGTAATGACGAACGTTCCAATATAAATAGATCAATCTTATGATCGTCTGCAAAAAGAGTTAATCGAAATTATGAATACAAAAATCTCGATGTTGATTTATAGCGAAAATAAATATCAGATTTAACAAAATAATGAGAGATATAATATCGATTCGCATGTACATATAGACCAAACGATTCGAGACGTCAAATCGTCGAATTGTAAATATTACGACAGTTGACGATTTCGAATTCATTAAAGCGAAGGACCAAAAACGAGGACGAACGGTCTGGATAGCGAAAACTTTGAATCGAGCAATAGTACTTGTACTTCAGAATGAAGATGGCAGATGGCGTTAGTGGTCAGTCAGGCAGCCATGCCATGTTCGCTATTTAGGTATTCGCCATTTCGGACCATCGATCATTTACGTTTCTAACAAGGAACATTCCTCAGGTGACACCCTTCGATTTTGTTGAAATTTGGAGATGTTATGAAGCACCGAAAAGTAAGCGATACGTATTTTTTTTTATCGGCGGAAAAACGGTTTTAACTGGTGAAACCACCGCTTAATATGGGGGTGGTTCACTCCTTAATCTTTATCAAAGAATTTTCGTTTTTGTTTCATTAAAATCGGTGGACTCCTCATGTGTGAAACTGCTATATTACCCCTAGAGATGCCTTTTTCGAGGGGTGGTTTCACCCCTTAAAACAGTTTTTCCGCCGATAAAAAAAATACGTATCGCTTACTTTTCGGTGCTTTGTAACATATCCAAATTTCAACAAAATCGAAGGGTGTCATCTGAGGGATGTTCCTTGTAAGATCTACACATTCGAAGTTCATAGTCTCGACATATGATTTTTGCTATAGACGGTATTACGAATATTAGATACTCAGTTTTTTCTATTTCGGAGATATGAATGTTGTAGATTGTTCGAATTTGTATTTGTATGACTGAAACTGCGGACTATCCGCATACATGTTCTCGAATAAATGAGCTCTCGAATGAATAATCCTTTGGTGTAATTGTCATTTGGTTTCGTCATCGGTGAAAGGATAAAATTTCGAATAATTTAGCCTTCGTTATTTTAAACGTTCATAATTCTGTCGTTTCGAAATCTTCGTCGTTCTATATTTGGTCATCCGACATTTTGACCCCCACCCGTGCTTCCAAAATACACATATGAATCCCATCCACGTCACTCATAGGCAATTCTTTTTTTTCCACGTTTCGCATTTTAAATCAGGCATCAATTCGAGAAAATAATTCACTGCTCTCGTCGACGCAGATCGTTATAACGCATATACAATTTGCAACTAGCGTTGCTCGCTTCGAGCGGTTACCCGTTATGGAGGAATGTAATATTGAATTCTGCACTTCTTCGTGCGCCACTTTCGAGTGCCCATTCAAACTTAACTTACGCTTTGCTCCGAAAATGTAATTAAGTGTGTGTGCACTCACACAAGGCTTTGAATGGGCCCCACACACACACACACATGCACACACACACACACACACACATCCGCAGACGGATGTACGAATTTATATACTTGTCTGTTTCAAGTTTCTCATTAAGGGAGCCAGAGAGGATTGGAGATAAACGAAAAGGCGGCAGAGGGGCAGGGGGAAAGAGGCACTTGTCACGGATCGGTGAATCTGCCGCTGAGAATTCTGATTAAGGAAAGTTTTGTAGCGTGAATGATACGAACGGTATACACTTTATTACGTAGTTGGGCTCCGTGTAGTCTCGCGTAATATAATATTGTTACTGTGTGAGTTACAGGCTCGGGTCACTAAAGAGTGAAAGGGGGATGAGGACAGTAAGGGTGCCTGTTCCACTTGCGCTGGTCAGCCTCTGGCTGTTTCCACTTTTCGACTCACAAACCACCGTACGTGGATCCCCTCGTCCTCGTGCAATGGACGGATGAAGGGGAATCCCCTAACTAGTTCCCCCTTTTTTTGCTCGCTTTCACGACCATATCGTGCGGATTAAGGGGTCTTCTCACTTTAGACGCTAGAAACAAAGGCTATTTTCATGAATTTTTTTGATACACTAGGGAAAAAAATCATTGATCCAATATCATTGGTGTTACTGAATGAAATTTCGTTAATTCAATTGTAAAATTGTCGGTGTAAATAATCGGATTTATTAGTCCAAACAAAACGCCATTGGCTTTAATAACATTATAAAATTAAAAGTTTTTTTTTTCATTCAAAAGATACATTGTCAGCCGAGAAGAATATATTATTGAAACTATCTAAAAAATTATGGCGAACAAATTATATAGTTTTGAATGCATTTTCTGCAACGAACAATAAAGCGTTTTGATTCATTATATGAATATTATTGATTCGAGTGCACCAGAAAAATTGAATTTCGCTCGTTTGATTCAGATAAAATTTCTGTTGTGTGAATGTGTTATTTTTTTCACCATATACGATATTGATTTCCAAGTACATTATTCGTTAAAATATTAATATTTTCTTTTGACTGAAAAATATGAAGCAAATGTCTGAAATGGTTAAAAAATTATGCGAAAATAAAATTTGTTTCTTGCGCATTTGGTTGGAAAAATTAAACCAAATCGTGGCCGAGTGCTACTGAAATTATAGGTGTGAGGAAACCCGTAGTTCTCGGAATAACCGCTAGAAGCCGCACGCGCGCTCGTTTCTCGTAAGCGTAGCGCGAACGGAAAATCTTAAACGCCGGAGAAACTCTAGAGTATCGCTTTTGGGCGTGTGACTAAGATCAAAGTATCTGTTCTTATCAGTTGAATATCTGATATTCTCTCCATGGATATTCAATTGGATATCTGATATTCTCTCCATGGATATTCCATTGGATATCTGATATTCTCTCCACTATTATCGTGGATGATCATTCCAATGCTCACTTTTTATTTAAGATTTAAAACAAATGGAAAAACTTACGTCCCATGGCATATTCGTTCCGATGCAGTAAAGAAATAATTAATTCTATTCATTATATTTTTTTACGAATTAACAAATGTTGTAGCAACCGCTCAATTATTTTATACATACATCTACGGATTGTATATAGAATGATTTCAATAAAATATAATTTTATTTGAAGGTTAATGTAGATATTTAGAGAACAGAATAGCTTTTTCCAATAAAATAATATGTTATTAAAATCAATCTCATTTTCCAATATTTTATAGTATTGTAACAATCTCATATGTCGGTGGCACTCCGCAGCAGCACATATATTTGGATCAACCAATATTTTTTTTTTTCAATTTTTTTATTTTCGCAGTGTAGGTTTATATTATAGATATTGATATAAAAGTTGTTACACTCAATAAATACACCTTCGGAATACATTTTTTAAAATCTATTTATTTAAATCACTATTTATAGACGAAAATGGTAGTTAAAAAAATGTCCTAAAAAATGGTAGGTCTGCGCTGTTGATGAAATCTCGGAGATGGGTCATCCGAAACAAAAAAAAATCAAACGATTTTAGATTCAGTATGTTAATGGCTATAGCATATATCATACGATTTTTGATATACGCAAAAATAACAAAATGGCGGACACTTTTCAATCAAAAAACCAACAAAAAACGTGTTTTTTTTCACCGTTTTTGACAAAAACAATAGTAAATATAAAAATTTAAAAAAATCCTTGACATGCGCTATAGCTATAGTTGTAAAGAATATGTGGTTAAAATTTCATAAGGATCGGTTCTGCAGTTTCGAAGATTTCATCAACAAGCCATCGAAAAACGTTGATTCGAGAAAAACGAATACATAATTACATAATTACATTTTTTATGTATTTCGAAAGTGTATTTATTAAGTGTAAAACTTTTATATCAATATCCTTGTCCGAAACCTATAAAAAAAATCATAAAAATAGCCTTTTTTAGCGTCTAAAGTGAGAAGACCCCTTAACAGAGAGGGACAATATTTTAAACAGCTCGAGCGAATGAAAATCAGCAATTTTTGTCCTCACCTAAGGGTAATCCCCCCTCAATCGAGCCATACATATATAAATATGTCCATCTATATATATATATATATATATATATATATATATATATATATATATATATAATAGCCATACAACATGCACTTGGTGAACCTTCCTCCAAGCAAAATGAAACGCAACCAAACGAGATTGTTTTGCAAAGGAAAGGAGAATTTACCTCTTTTCCGTAGCACCAACGCCCGCGGGCCATATACTCTGCTTTAAGTGGAAAGTTGGTTGATACCGGTACGGTGCACTTATTGGTATACGCGTCTTCCAAGATCTCGAAGATCGAAGCAGCAGGATTCGCGTTTTATATACACATTAAGCCAGGACAATTTTCCGATTGAGGAAAAATACGGAAAATGGGAAGGCTAAGGAGGGAAAGTTGGCGAAATCCTTGAATACCAGTGAGAGCTGCGACGGGGATTTCCTACGATCGAGAGGAAAATTTAAAAGCTCCCTTTTAGCCCCCCTATCCTCTTCCTCGATTCGGCCAAAAATAAAGCTTGCTTTGCGTTACGCACACTTCGATGTACTCGATATTCCCGGAGAATTACAATCTCGAGGAGCGGAAAATGAAAAATAAAACGGGAGAGAGAAAAAAATCCTCGCAAGCTCTTGCCGCGAGATCGTATTTGGACCCGGGAGAACGGGATATTTTCAATTTCTCGTTGAGCCATCGTTCTCCGCGAGGACACGGAGAACGTCTCGGTATTTCTTGATACTCGTCTCCGAGATTGCCGCTTACGAACGTCTTTGATTCTCGAGTGAAACCAAACGCGACAAACTGACGGTGGCAAGTGCCAAGGAAACGTTTGTCCGTGTGATCGCGATTGTGGGGCTCTCGCAGTGACACACACCGGATTTACCGTGACAGCTGGAAGAAACGAGACAGACTGTACGAGCGAGATGGACTGACAAGGAAAGTTCGTGAGGTCGATCTCTTCGATTTTGATGAAATTTGGCATGCTTGTAGAATGGGTGAAAATAGGCGACACGTATTTTTTTTTATCTGCGGAACCCGATTTTTAAGCGGTGAAACGCACCTTCGTACATAAGGGTGTTTTTTAGTTTTTCGTCGATAACGTTATCGTTTTCATCTCCAATTTATAGTACAAGAAAAAATAAATATTATTGCAATTTGAATTTTTTTCATATCTCGTATCGATAAAACGTTATCGACGAAAAAGGAAAACACCCCCATTTCCGAGGGTGCGTTCCAACCCTTAAAAATCGGGTTCCACAGATATAAAAAAATACGTGTCGCCTATTGTTACTTATTCTACAAGCATGCCAAATTTCGTCGAAATCGGAGAGATCGACCTCGCGACCTTTCCTTGTGAGATTGGTAGAGAAGTCGACTGATTCGACCGGCTGAAAAAGTATTTGAAAAACAAAGACACATTTTCTGAGAATTCTGAGAGTTTTGAGAACGCGTGGTCAGCTGACTCGATGATTTTAAAGATTTTTGCCTAATTGTAAAAGTCGAAAAATCATTTTTCCTTAAATCACATATTTTTACAGTAATCATCTTCTAAATGGTCGCTGAAAGGATCAGGGTGACCGGGTCAAAATTGAAAAACTTTTAGGATGTAATATTGACACCCGTCGCAACGCTCGTTGTTCGAAATTTTAAGGAGGTTGCAGCGTTATCCATAATCCAAGGTTAAATTTAATAGAAAAAATCCATTTTATTGTTTACACTATAATGAGTCTTTACGAATTTTTTGAACTTTTTTCACCACCAAACACCAGCGATAAAAAATAGTTTAATGTGTGTAATTTAACGTGCGGTTAGATGGGCAAGACTTTCACAGTAACGGTTATGTAATTTTTTTTGTTATTTAGCACCAAGATAAACCATTTCTAGCAACGGATTAACGCAAACTGTATCTTTATAAACATTTAGAAAAAAAATCGTTATCTTGCGCATCGTAAACCATGGGCGAATAATCTCGTGACGTAAACATGAATAGGCATAGTTGTAAATTACTCAAAATTTAATTGTGAATTGTATAAAACATTCATTGTCGTAGTTTTTTTCATAATAATCATCGATAATGTTATACTTTTTCAAGTTGGTGGTAATACAACAGTTTTTCTACATTACGTGATAAAAATATCAAAATGCATAATTTTGCCCTCTAATTGTATATTCAAAAAAATTAACACATACAGAATAAATATGTACCTCGTATGCATTTTTTTGAAGTTTATTGAAAAAAAAAATGAATAAACCGTCATTTGCTAAACTGAATCGCTCCAACCTCCTTAAGCGCTTTTTTGGAAAGTACGTTTTCAAAGTCGGTGAGCAAAATATTTAAAAACCTACTGTATCGATCTTGCTGACATTTTTTCAGGCTTTTTCTAGATGTAAAAATATAGTATTTCATCATAGGATTTTTTCCTGATGTATACTTTCGATTTGACGAACGAAAAATACGAATTTTTCGCAAAAATGAAGACTCTAACTTTGAACACGGACCATTATTTTTTTTTAAATTGCTATTTCGGAAATTCCATCGATTAATCGACGGAAATTATCCTATGATTAATTGTTCATCCTATGATTAATTATAGGAAAAACTATTAATTCTAGATGTAAAAATATAGTATTTGATCAAAGGATCCTTCAAAGGATCAAAGTCCTTTTTTTTCATTTGCTTTTTCGGAAATTCCGTCGATTAATCGGCGGAATTTATCCTATGATTAATTGTTTATCCTATAATCAATCATAGAATAAACTATCGATTATAATTATATATTGTTACACTAAAAAATTACAGTGCCCTTCAGATGATACTTTTCCATATGCTCAGTTTCCAAAAATCCCTAAAATGAGCTGTTTGCTGATGTTACAACTAGGCGTAACACGATAATTAACGATGAAGTTATTATTTGAACAACGGGCTGTTTGGGTTTGTTTGGGCTTGATGAAATTGAGCTGAAATTTTGCACAAACCTTCCTTTCAATATTTAAAGACCACCCCCAATAGATTTTTTAGCGACTCGCAATAATTTTCGAGACTTTGAATTTAAAAAAAATTCAACGCGCTCCACTATATATATATATATATATATATATATATATATATATCTGCTACGTTTCTGCTCATACCTATATATGTCATCGCGCTCTCCGTCTTGTCCAAACAAGAAAACCCAAACCAAAACCCTAAAGCAATTGCGCGTCGCCAAAAATCCCTTTAGGGGTTGTCTTAAAATATTTAAAGGAAAGTTTGTTCAAAATTTCAGCCTGGTCAAAGAAGGGGGGGGGGGGTTAGAACCTTACCCAAAATATCCTCACTCGACACGGAGCCTTGCCCCTTCTCCCGCTGCTTCCGCTAACAATGCAATATTTCATTCGTTGTCTAACTCCTCCGCATTGATTGTGAATTTTCAGGTGACATAAGGGTCGAGGTAAAAGTGCCGAGAGAACTGGAACTCGGTAGTTACGCTGATCTGAAATGCGAATGGAAAGTCGTGGGTGGAGAAAAGCTCTATTCCGTAAAGTGGTACAAGGACGATCACGAATTCTTCCGTTACCTGCCGACGAACCGAGAGCCCATACAGACGTTTCCGCAGCAAGGAGTACAACTCGACGTAAGTTCGAACCGCACGTACTTTTTATTTCAAGCCGGTAATTTTGCTCTCGCAGGGCTTTTGGTAGACTGGGGGCTGCTTCAGGGACATTAGCATATTAATCCACTCAAGGAACTTTGCGCTCCCTTCGAGTCTGCACACTCGTTTTGCGAGACTTTATCCCCCCCGCCCTCCACGATCTCGTTCGCCCATAATCATTAAAATCAGGCAAATCAGGAATTATTGCTCCCAAACGATATCCTAATTCACGTAGAATTGGCCAATTAAGCGACCCTTCGGGATCACCGTACTGCTCGCGGATTCTTCAGTGAGTCGATGAGAGAGAAGGAGAGACCGAATAAAAAATCGATCAATTAAATCTGTGATAAAATAATGAGGGCCGATAGAGATGGGAGAGAGATAAAAAAAACGAGGGAGGGTCGAAGAGAAGGGCGGCGGGAGGAAGAGACCGAATAAGGAAAAATCAGTCAATTAACGAGTTGTGCCTAGTTGTAACAGTCGAAAACAGCTTATTTTTGGGATTTTTTGTTTAAGAAATCGTGATGATACATTTAGGTAGGTATTTTTACAAATTAGGTATTTTACAATACACAAATTAGGGTAAACAAACCATAAGAGTATGGGGGAAGTCAGGGCAACATGATAACTCTAAGGTCATATTCAAATAAAACAATACATATTTGAGTTAGTCAACTTGAGTTATTTTTTGAACTAATCAACATTTATTAATCTTTTAATTTTGGAAGCAAAATCATCAGTCTTTTTTTATTTGTACCATACAATATATATTTTTAATGAAGGCGTTAGGGCACAGCAACGGGTATAAAATCATGTGCGAATTTAACAATTTTTTTCGTATGAATAAGTGATTCACTCATAAAATTAATTACACATCTATTTAGTATAAATATCAAGCTGATGAATATCAGCGAATATATATATATATATATATATATATATATATATATATATATATATATATATATATATATATATATATACTTTTTTTACCTAAAACAAAAAATAAAAATCCTCGTCCATCTACATTAGAATACCTAGAGAAGTACGTACGGAATTTTAAAAATATTGTTTTGTTCAAAAGTTGTAGGTATTTGAACTTAAAAAAAGAATTTTCAAGAAAAATTTCGTTATAACTGCTCATAAAATGAAAAGTTTTCGATTAATCAGAAATTCCGTACGTACTTTTCTGCGAAATGCTATTAAGAACATAACTTTTTAATTTTAAGTAAATCAAATGAAAATTGTTGAAGTTATTTGTCACGCCAATTGGAAAAAAGCTGTTTCGAGAAGTTTCGAGTAGTCGGCCATTTTGTACATCGAAAAAAAAAAATTCTAACAGCTTGATATTCATACTAAATAGATGTGTAATTAATTTTATGAGTGAATCACTTCTTCATATGAAAAAAAATTGTTAAGTTCGCATATGATTTTATACCCGTTACTGTGGCCTAACCCTTTAAACCTTTATTTTTCCTATCTCACCCCGTATGCGGGGCAAGATGAAACAGCGCTGGGATAATGATGGGACGCGAATTATAGGCATCTTTCGAATATAAAAATGGTTTCATTCTCAATACCGTCAATTTGATAAGCCAATCGCCTAAGTTCTGTAGGATTAGTCCGAATAATCTTGCTTATTCCATATCATTTTGATCATTTGTAAGTTCTTTTTCTTCCCCTGGTAGAAACACCGGTTGAAGAGGAACCAAATGGCTTACTAGTTCCATTTCACCCTTTCTAACGTAAATAATGGTACGTTGTAAAATATTCCGGGTTTAGCTTGTATTCATCTTGCCCCATTGGACGGTTAACGAATTAACAAAAAATCACGCAATATCGTTGAAAATTTCTGACAGACCGTTCTTATTATGGTAATTATTAGTCCTTTCATCGTGTTTACCTACCTGTCTCTAATTAATATCAGCAACTCAAGTAAATCTGAAACGATGTTAAACTTTACCAAAAATTATATCGTTTTGTCAAAAAATCGATGTTGTTTTCTCAATTGAGACGCGTGCTTTCGTCGCAGTTGATACTTTCACATTCATTCACCTCAGCGCCAACCCTCCAAAATCCAACTGGACCACTGTGCTCGCACACACTGTATAGGGTCTAGACTCATGATTCATCTTACCCCTCGTATTCGTCTTGCCCCGAGTTCCCCCACACACTAAATATACAGAGGGTATTTAAAAATATACAAATTAGGTACTTTAAAAAGTATCATCCGAAGAACACTGTAGGTTTTGTGTGTAAAGATATTTAATTATAATCGATCGAGCCAATGTCCGGGAAGCACCTCTCAAAAAAAGTCGTTTAGAGTGAGCGATGCTCTTCTGAACCAGTTTGTCCAATATCAAAAAGTCAAACAGATTTTGTTAGTATTCATCATAGTTCAATCATAGTTTATCATTTGATTAATCGGAGGAATTCCCGAAATATCAAATTCAAAAAATGGCGCGTGTTCAAAGTGACTCTCCGTTTTTGTGAAAAAAATCGGCAGTTTTCGTTCATCAAATCGAAAGTGCACAGAGAGAAAAAAATCTTTCAATCAAATACTAAATTTTAAATCTACAAAAAGCCCGAAAAATTTCGGAAATATCGATGGGGTAGTTTTTGGGATATTTTACTCACCGACTTTAAAATCGTACTTTCGAGAAAATAGCATTTTAAGTTTCGAACGCCGCGTTCTACAGCCTTCAACATAACAGCCTATAAATATGTCAATTCCGATCCGATAACCTTCAAATTTTCAGGGAACATTTATGAGATATGTCAAAATATATTTCCATTGAAAAAATGTGATTTTTCGACTTTCACAAAGTTCGTAAAATTGGTTTTGAAAAAAATGATTTTTCGACTTTCACAAAGGTGGTAAAACTGGTTTTGAAAAAAGTGATTTTCGACTAGACATAACACCTTAAATCTGTGATAAAATGATAAGGGCTGAGAGAGATAATAGAGAAGGGAGAGGAAGAAGTAACAAAAAAGGACGAATGAAAAATGGATTTGGATCGTGGCAAACTATTATTCTTGCGTCTGCCACTTTATCGGGTCTTCGGTTTCTCGTGGCTGTCAAATACCCACAGACACACGATCTTCACCAGATCCACAAAGTTTTTCCTCCATCTTCGTTCATCGCCCTTTCTTCACCCAAAATTACATTATCCTCTTTTCTCCACCCTACCTCTCTCTCTTTGCCGCTCACTTCGCACTGTAACACTCGTTCGGGCGATCAGAAGCAAAACAACGATGAGGTGAAAAAAGATCCGGAGCCTTTCAAAGGGCACAGACAGGTCGGCAAAAAGGCGTTTTTCTCTGCTCGCGAAGTAGAGAAATTCGTGGCGTCCGCGAGCTCGTGCACCGAATGGATGTCTAACTCCCAGACGGCAGGGTAAAAAGAGTGAAGAGACACAGGTGAAAGGAAAGACGCTTCGAGTTATTTCAAATTGGAATATGCGTTTGAAGGAATATTCCTTCACTCTTTTCGTCCTTATACGGAGAAATACGGTAAGACTTTATTCCCGTATTTCCTCTTTCGTCGTTCGATTTGGCTCGTACGAGTGGGATCGTCTTGCATTATAGGTACGTGGAAGGATATAGTTGCTCTGTGGAGCGATAAATTCAGCCCTACGAGCACAAAACGACCTACGACGTATTGTTACTTATTTTCATTTGCATTTGTGCATTCTATCCATTTGAGGGGAAAGATCCCTTTGGGCAGTCGAACATGTGCGTATTTTCAATTTTTTTTTTTACGTGGAACGATTTCTTCTGCATGATTAAAATTTTATGCACACACTTATCTATCAATTTGCCATTTTTTAATTTTATTTTTTTGATAAGTAGAAATAGCTGCTGTACACTTGCTTTAGAGATGGTTGCCGCCTGAGTTGTTCCACAGCGTATAAACTAGCGTTTGGTACATTGATCTGAAACATCAGAGCCGAGAAGTTTCAGATTTTTCAGACCCACACACTCTATATGAACTTAAAAAATCCAAGTTAAAGTGAAAATCCGAAAAATGGTACGTATTTGAAAAAATGTTCTATGTTTCATGATATTTTCACGATAGTATTTTGTTAATGAAAGAGTCGTTTTTTAAAATGATTTTCAAAAAAGTTTAGGTTCACGAAGACGGTAATTATGCTGTTTAAAAGACGGCACAATTTTGAAATGATCAATGTAATAGTTTTTTAGTTATTTCGTGGGAGGTCCAAGAAAAAGTGGTTTTCGGGAAAACGCGTTTAAAGTTTCATGATTTTGAAATTTGGTAACTAAATAACTTACCGATGAATTTGCAATTCCGAGGCCATGAACCGAGGACCATGAGGCCTTCCTTGGGGAGTTCACATAGAAATTCCGAACTGTGAATGATCAGAATGCTCAAAACTCCGAAAGAATACTACCCCGAAAGATCAAAACTCGGAAAGAATTTTATACGAAAAACCAAAACTCCGAAAATCTGAACACCGTCAAAATAATTCGGCTATGGAAGATTTGAAAGTTTCAAAATTTTCAATAAATCGACGAATTATTTCAAGATTTTTTTTTTTTTATTAAGAAGTTATCTTACGTCAATTTTGAAATTTGTCTAGACAATTTTATACGTTGTACATCATTTACAGTCAACTGTGTAGACTTTCGCTGGCATGATCTTGACGACACTTTCAATTTGGGAACATTAAGGGGCCAGTTCACTTTGGAGCCACGAAAAAAGGCTATTTTCGCGATTTTTTTTGAGGATTTTATAAAAGATATGAATATAAAAGTTGTTGGGCTTGATAAGTGAAGTCTTGAAATACATTTTAAAAAATTAATTCATTTTTATTCATTTTTAAGTACAAAAACGATGGTTTAACGTAACGCCTCAAAAATAGGTGGGCCAGGCAGCTCCATCACAACTCGGCAACGACTTGTCTGAAACAAAAAAAATCAAAGTCCATTAGATTCAGCATAACACCAGCTATAAAATAACCCTCGGATATAAACCTTTATCAAAAAATAAAAAAATTGCAGATTAAAAACGAAAAAAGTTTTTAAAAAGCGCTTTTTCGCAGTTTTTCGCAAAAAAAAAGTAAAATCAGAATTTTAAAACCATCGAGGGTCATCTTGTTGCGAATCGTGTTTACAATATGGTTCAAATTTCAAGAGTATCGGTTTATTAATAGTTCTAGAGATACGATGGAGCTAGATTTTGAAAACGTTGTTTCGAGAAAAACGCGTTTGAAGTTTACACTATCATCGGCCGAGCGCGCTATACGCTCAGGTAGACGAAATGAGGTCCTGACGTTCAGGTGAAAAAAAAAAATACTTAGAGAGCTCGGATTTTCATAAAATTTTGACACAATAATTCTGAATATATGTACTTTCGAAAACAGTATTAAAAAAATCGATTTTTTTGGAATTTTCAAAGTGGACTGGCCCCTTAAAATCCCGAATTCTAAACCGTCGCGTCGGCGCATTCAGAGTTCGGAATTTCAACACGGCCCCCATGTCAAGAACATGCCAGCGAAAGTCTACACAGTTGACTGTAAATTATGTAGAACATATAACATTGTCTACACAAATTTCAAATTTGACGTAAAATCACTTCTCAATTAAAAAAAAATCTTGAAACAATTCGTCGATTGATTGAAAATTTTGAAACTTTTAAAACTTCCATAGCCGAATTGTTTTGACGGTGTTCAGATTTTCGGAAATTTGGTCTTTCGTGTGAAATTTTTTGAAATTTGTTCTCTTTCGGGGTAGTATTCTTACGGAGTTTTGAGTATTTTGATCATTCAAAGTTCGAAATTTCAACCCGGCCCCCTCTTCATTACGTTGCAAAGGAATCTCCCTCTTTAATTGGGCGCGAGCTTGGGGCCCAAAAGACATGTTGATTTTTTTGTGACCAGTGTATTGAGATGGTCGGGATTTTACGTACAATTAATCTGGCCAAGTAGCAGTTTTGTTAAATGGAAAAATATTGATCAGCCATGAAGTTATTATTATTCAAACAAAGGGCAACCCTTGCTGCATAGCCAATTGATGTAGGTGATTCTGGCAACTGGGGTCGACTGAAATGAAAAATGAAAAGCGTACATTCAATAGAATAATAAAACTTTCGTATGACGGGATACTTTTTTCAAATTTCGAAAATTCCAAAAATGGCAAGTTGTTTTAAAAAAACCTTCGATTTTCGAGAAAAAAAAAACATTTCAATCATTCATTATCAACAAATGGGTTAACATACGAAAAAAAAAATAATCCCATCATACGCTAGAAAATATTATAAACTAAGCTGGGTCCAAGTTTGAAGTGAATGGGGCGGCAAGATTTTGAGATGCACCATTACAAAAAAAACGTTTTGAGAAAAACCCAAAATAGGTCAAATCGCAGCTGATCGGTTCGATCACAAAAATCGTCAAAACTCCATCAATAGGAGATCGTAGAATCTTCACACCGATCGCGCGTCCACTCCAACTGTATACGTTTTGTCGATCGTTTCAAATATCAAACAGGGATGAAAAGCATCTATTAAAAAAGCCATTCTGCGGCGACAGAAATTGAGTGGAAAAATACAGCGTACCGATGTACAGTCACAAGTGGAGGTATACAAAAAGGCTTTTCACTTTTGCGAGCATCACCGAGCGTTTTCGTGCACTGTAGAAAGGGGTTCTATAATACAATATCCGGTCGCGTTACGTACCGCGGCACGGTATAAAAACTACCCTTTCATCCCGTAGCCGAGCGCCATTTTCCTTCACCCTCGATCGTTCGACCGAACCGAATAGGATTTTCGGAACCGGGAGCTTTCGTTGCGGTGGTGCGAATCGCCGTTGAACGGGGCCACCCCCAACCCCCCCCCCCCCATCTCGTTGCCAAAACGATTTCGATCCCCGGAATTCCGCGAAGTGGTTGAACGTGTGGGCCCCCGAGGAGTTCCCAAGGAACGAAACACCGGAGGCTGGAGTTTGAAAGAAAACTCGAGGCAAGAAGAGCAAAGCAGTATCGTGTACAGGAGAGATGCTTGCTTCCGGTCTTTTGGAAAGCCTCTTTTCCGTGTGTACGTGGGTGTACTCCTATCTCTCGGTACGAATGCTTTCAGCAGCTACGAGCTATGGACCTGCGACCCTCCCTTCAAACCCAAACAGCTCTAGAACAATGAAGAAGCGGGCAAAATGGACAGACGCAGAACTGCAGAGAAAAGCATCATACAGGTAGTCATCGGTAGGGAGGGTGCTCTGCATCAGCGATTTCCCGTATCAAACGACGTTGGCCTGGGCGGATACTCGGATGGGTGACCGCTGGAATCAGAATCCGTTCTAGGGCCACCGTTGGTCCGCTGTAAGAATAATTGGCAAGGCGGATCAAGGGTGAATAGAGCCTTGTGCACTGACGTAAAGATGCCTCCAACTCGACCCATAAAGGGCAGTTCCATTTTGAGGCAATCGAGCGTAATATGTATTCGTTCGACGCAGCCTCCTGGGTCTTCACTATCGATGTGAAAACATTGGCTGTAGCATAAGGATCCTCTCTCAATGCAAGCCTATCCTCCTCATTGCTCCTCCATTCATTCGCTGTGTTAAAGGTCTTCATCGCTGCGCGCAGGTTCATCCGCTTTCGCAACTCCGCAAAATCCAAAGCAATCAATCTTTCGAAGCCGCGGCTGTTCGTACATTTGTGTACTGCTCTTACCGCGATCAACGGGTTGCCCTTATCCTCCGACTCTTGAACCTCCGGCAAGTCTTTCCCTCCAGGAGGACTTCTTTGTCCTTCTTGTTCCTTCCCGTCTGTCGCTCACAGTCTTCCACCTCATGAGATGCCTCTTTCTGCGTGCTTTCAGTCACGTAGCCCTGCTTCGTCCAACTCTTTCCTCTATAGAAATATACCCGCAGGTTCGTCCGCTTTTTTCGTCCTCCAGAAGCCACTTGGATAAGCTCATCCAACTGAGAGCAGCAAAGTGCAGAGGCCACGAAAGTACTGCGATAGCGGTGCTGAACTCGTAGCTAGGCAACGAATGGCGACGGGAATGAAGTATTTCGAAAGAGCTTCCAGCTTCGTCCAAAGGTGGAGTGACTGCGGTCCGTTGGAGGCGGTTCATCAATATGGAATCGGCACGGGTTTTCCGCAGTTTCCATGTGCCCTTGTACGAATGGGATGCAATGGGGTCGTAGGAAAGAGAAGCTGTGGGCAACACTCTGGAGGTGTCTTAGCTACTGGAAGCTGTCAAGTGACAAGGGTGTGGTGAAAACGAAAGGGATGGTCGACACAAACCGACCTCCCATGACCTGAAGGCACATTGAAAATAGAAAAATCCCAAAAGTAAACAGCAAGATACAAAAATGGAAAATAGAAAAATCCCAAAAGTAAACAGCCAGATACAAAAATGGAAGCAAAATAAAAGTTCATCGAAACTGACGCACCAGCAGCGCTATTTTATTACCACGTTTTTATTAACTCGCTTTCTTTGTTGTCTGTTCGGTACAAATTTTGCAATAGACTTTAAGGGGTTAGGCCACAGTAACGGGTATAAAATCATGTGCGAATTTAACAATATTTTTTCGTATGATAAAGTGATTCACTTATAAAATTAATTACACATCTATTTATTATGAATATCAAGCTGTTGGAAAATATATATTTTGTTTTTTTATGTACGAAATGGCCGAGTACTAATATTTTCTTTATTATCTTTTTTAGGCGCTCCGGGGCGTGACATTAAGCATCCACAATTTTTTACCTAGAACAAAAAAACAAAAATTCTTATCAATTTACATTAGAATCCCTAGAGAAGTACGCACGGAATTTGAAAAATATTGTTTTATTCAAAAGTTGTAGGTATTTGAATGAATTTTCAGTGAAAAATTTCGTATATAACTGCTCATAAAATGAAAAGTTTTCCATTAATCAGAAATTCCGTACGTACTTCTCTGCGAAATGCAATTAGGAACGTAACTTTTAAATTTGAAGTAAATCGAGTGAAAATTGTTGAAGTTATTTGTCACGCCAATTGGATAAAAGCTGTTTCGAGAAAAACGCGTTTAAAGTTTTAGGTACTCTATGGCCGTGCCAGAGGTGGACGTGCGATATACGCTCAAAGTCGGTGAAAAAAAATGTCTTTCTATAATTCGAATAGTTACTTATTCTTAGAATGATAAAGCACCGTGTTAGCGAAAAAAAATCGATTTTTTGAAAATTCTACTGTGGCCTCACCCCTTAAACCAACTTCCCGATGAACAAGAGACTTGAAACTATGCACCTAGCTCAGATCCGAATGACAGACAACTTAACAGACAGGCAAGTCTGTCACAGAGAGAGAGAGAGAGAGAGAGAGAGAGAGAGAACAAAAAATTGTGAAAAAAATTAATAAAGAGATAAGAAATATAGTGTGGTGAAAGAGAAAGAATATTAAAAAATAATAATAATATTAATAGTGAGTAGTGCATTAGTGACAATTTCTACGATGATCAAGGAGACAGCCCCCCAACGCAAGTGACGCCTAGAGAAGGAGAATCAAAATTTCACACACACATGATTAAAAAGCGGAAAAAGAAATTACTTAAATAAACAAAACAATTTTTAAACCACGTTTTAAAAAGGGACTAAAAAGTATGAAATAATTTCTCCTAGCCCTGAACAGATCTATAACCCTATACAGATTCCTAACCCCATACAAATTGTCCTGAAAATTTGCGATTGTGAATGTTGAATAGCTATGAAAATACTTGTAAGATTTAAATCGAAAATCATGCAACGCATGCAATACATAATTAATGCATGAATAGTTCACCACAATTTTATTGCACCACAAATGATATGAACTGTTGCATGAGTTTTCTAAACGACAGCTACTCCTTACGCTTCATCTATTGCATGCGCCCCACGTTTTTCGTTTTAAATCTTACAAGTATTTTCAAAGTTCACTTCAATTTAAAATTTCAAATCAAATTTAAAAATTCACAATCAACAAATTCACAAATTTTTAGGACAATTTGTATGGGATTAGGAATCTGTATTGAGTTACAAACCTGCATGGGGCTAGGAGAAATTATTTTATACATTTTAGTCCGTTTAAAAAATGTATTTCAAAAATAATTATTTTATTTAAATAATTTTTTAAACTTATTTTTCCACTGATACATGGCCTGCCCGTGTACACAATTGATACCAAAAGATTGACGAACAGTACATAGGGTCGCTTGCAGAGTGAATTCAGTTCTTTCATCCTCCTGACAGCTGTCTACTCGAGATTCCTTTTCTTTCTCGTTTCCTCCATTCATCTCATTTTCTCTCCTGCTGCGTGCAAGAATTCGATGAAATGCACGCGCGTCTATTCGTACGCGCAAACGAATCAATGCTCCGAGGCAGCTGCCTCTCACTTCCGCTGTCGCATAGTTGCATCAGGAGAATTCTCAAGGATTCGCCAGCTGCAAGTCAACGTACGGATCCGAGCTTCGATATCCGGCGAGCAACAACTTGATTGATAAATAAAGATGGCGATAACGGTGAGCAAAGATGGCGGAGGATTCTTGCTCTGTGTCCGTAGCAGTCTCGTCTTCGTCCTCTCGCTGTCAATATCCTTTTCTCCTGTATCCTACAGGATCACCTTTTTTTCGTCCTATCGTTGCGTCACGGCTGTTTTTGCCTTTTATCCCGGAAATATGGAAGAGTCTTCGGGGACGGAAGGAGTCTCGGTGATGGGTAGTGTCGCCGAGAGCTACAAGCTCACGAACTTACGAAGCCGAGGCTCCGGAAGAGACGCACTTCTGAGACTTTCCTCACTGTTCTCGTTATCTTTCCTCGCGTTCTTGGTCCTAAGCGCCACTTCTTTTTTTGCGCTCTCAGCTCGGACTCGACTTTTCTTACGATTGTTCGCAAGGGAGCTGGACATTTTGTTTTGTATTGGTATGACTCTTATTGTATCAATGTCAGCCAATATATGTTAAATATTATTGATTTTTTGAAATCCTAGCTTTCGTGAATGCATCATTAATTTGACTTATGAGTATGGCTTTCTTGGTGTGATCCGTTTCTTTCAACCCTTTCGCAGTGAGGTGAAAATGAGATTTTCGTGCCATTTTTGTGTTGGAAAAATGTTTCCGTAGATTTGCTTTATGGTCTCAGTATAAAGGTTTTTGGGGTCGCTGACTTCGAATTTGATGTCAGATTTCCAAAATTCAAAATGGCGGATCCAATATGACGGACGCAAAATTGAAAAATGGTTGCATTTCGACGAATGTGAGTACCTTATGGTTTTTGGGGTCGCTGAATCCGAATCTAAAATCGGTTTTTGAAAATTCAAAATGGCGGATTCAATATGACGGACGCAAATTTAAAAAATGGTTTCATTTCGACGCAAGTGAGTACCTTATGGTTTTTGGGGTCGCTGAATCCGAATCTGAAATCGGTTTTTGAAAATTCGAAATAGCGGATTCAATATGGCGGACGCAAATACAAAAAATGGTTCCATTTCGACAAAAGCGAGTACCTTATGGTTTTTGGGGTTGCTGAATCCGAACCTGAAATGGGTTTTTGAAAATTCAAAATGGCGGATTCGATACGGCGGACAAAAAGCACAAAAAAATTGAATTACAAAAAGCAAAAAAAAATTAAAAACACAAAAAAATTAAAAATAGAAAAAGCACAAAAAAAAAGAGTCAACAACCGCCACGTCCTCGATTCGTGACTCTGGGTTCGGCTAAGAGCGGGATATAACGCCAAAAAAGTATTCTTTTACATTTGTTATTATGAATAGTTTGTCATACATGATTTGCCAAATTTTTATTCATTATATTGTATCCGAGCTTCACATACTTAGAGTCAGGATCCAAATTCGAAATTCGCGACCATAAATATCTAGAGATACAATTTTTTTTTCAAAATCCAACTACTTTTCGAATTTGCGTCCACCATATTAGATCCGCCATTTTGAATTTTGACAATCTGATTTCAAATTCGAATTCAGCGACGCCGAAAACCATGAGGTACTCACTTTCGTCGAAATGAAACCATGTTTCGAATTTGCGTCCACCATGATGGATCCGCCATTTTGAATTTTGGAAATCTGATGTCAAATTCAAATCAGCGACCCCAAAAACCATGACGACACGAAAATGGCACGACTTTCTTTTGCCCCTATACGTGTCACTCACAGTCAAGGGCTTAAGGGGTCTTCTCACTTTAGACGCTAAAAAGGCTATTTTCATGATTTTTTAATAGGTTTATATTATAGATATTCGTATAAAAATTGTTACACTTAATAAATACACTTTCGAAATACATTTAAAAAAAATGTTATGTATTTATGTAATCCAAACAAACTTCAAACGCGTTTTTTTCTCGAAACAATTTCGAAAAACTTCTTGATAAAATCTTTGAAACTACTGGACCAATCCTTATGAAATTTTAACCACATATTCTTCACAACTATAGCTTTAGCGCACATCAAAGATTTTTAAAATTTTCATATTAACTATGATCCAAAAACACGTTTTTTTTTAAATTTTTTGAAAAATGTTCGTCATTTTGTTATTATTGCATATATCAAAAATCGTATGATATCCGCTATAGCCATTAATATACTGAATATAAAACTGTTTGATTTTTTGTTTCGGATGATCCATCTCCGAGATTTCATCAACAGCGCAGACCTACAATTTTTTTTTGGACATTTTTTAAATACCATTTTCATTTATAAATAGTGACATAAATCAACGAAATTTAAAAATATGTATTTCGTAAGTGTATTTAGTAAATGTAACAACTTTTATATCAATATCTATAATATAGTCTTTTCTCGATAGAAAATAGCCTTTTTTATCGTGTAAAGTGAGAAATCTTTTTAAGTTTTACTGCTTTGTTGAGTCCTAGCACTATTAAGTTTTAAGAAGCACTAGCTTGGGGCCCGAAAAACCAGTCGATTTTAATAATTTTTTTTTATGAGAGTATTGGGATGTCGAGGTCGGAATGTTACGTACAATTGATACATAGTGTTGCTAAGTTTGAGTTTCTTATTGAAAAATATTGATAATCGATACAGTTATTGTTTGGGTTGGTAGGTGGTTCTGGCAACCAGGGTGACCTAAAAGAAAAATTAAAAAATGTCCTCTCAGTAAATTCTCTTCCTTTCTATTTTATTTTATTTTCCATTCTAATTCTACCTTCAGTACATTTTTTAGAACTTTCGTATGACTGGGTACTCTTTCGAAATTTTTTAAATTACGAAAATGGCACGCTGCAGAAAATTTCGATTTGTCACAAAAAAAAGAATTTATTATCAACGCGTAGATAAACATTAAAAAATAATCCAGGCAAACGATGGATAATATGATAAGCGATGCTCTGTTCGAATTCGAAGTGAATCGGACGAATAGATTTTGGGATACAACTTACACCGTTCCCTAAAACATAGTTTCGAACAAAAAACGCAAAAGAAAAAAGGGCAGTGAGGTTAGCAAAGCCAATTTTTGGGATTCTTACAAAATATTTATTGCAATTTCAAGTTTGGACCCTAGGCAATAAAACCATCAATAAAAAATCGTATTTTTAAGATTCCAAGCTTACGCAGAACCCTGAATGTTTGATTTATTTACCTTGGCCTAAATTAATTCCAAATGCCTAATAATATTACTAAGAAAATATAAGATTAACGTACACTGAAAAAAAAATTCAGTTGGTTTAATAAAATGTATCTTTAAATACGTTCAACTTGATTTTTGATTGGCATAACAAACATTTTGTTAATCTAACGATAGTTTTAGTGGTGTGAACTGTAGCTTATTTAGTACAGTTCACACCACTAAAACTATCGTTAGATTAACAAAATGTTTGTTATGCCAATCAAAAATCAAGTTGAACGTATTTAAAGATACATTTTGTTAAACCAACTGAATTTTTTTTTCAGTGTAATAGTGAACTGAATATAATATTAAAGTAATAATAAAAATAAAAATATTAGTATTAAAAAATAAGTAAATTCCAAATGAGTATCAATATTGCTAAAAAATATAATTAGGTACTAAAAACACATAATATTACTAAACAATTTACTAAAAAGTATACGGGACCAGATATCCTATACATACCTATATAAGAAGAAAGGATATTTGAGCCCGCTATATCTATGTAATATTGAGCATTAGCACATCTGGCTGTTTTGAGGACGGTCCTCTAAGTCAAATACCCCCAGTACCTTTTGTCGTCATATATATATATATGTGTATGTATGTGTGTGTGTGTGTGTGTGTGTGTGTGTGTGTGTGTGTGTGTGTGTGTGTGTGTGTGTGTGTGTGTGTGTGTGTGTGTGTGTGTGTGTGTGTGTATGTATGTGTATATATATATATATATATATATATATATATATTGCTTCCTATCTCCCTCTAATTGTTCTTTCTTCATAGCCACGCGTTCTCACTCGAGTGCGTCACACCTCAAAGACAAGCGAAAAGTTTGTCCGCGGGAAGGACTCCCGGGCGATGATAGGCCCTCCGGGTCTTCTCCCCCTCGTGCCGAAGCATGAGAAGGGACGTATCCCTCTCACCTCCCGGCCCCTATCTTCTTTGTCCATCTTTCTTGCTCTGGCTCGTTGTCTTCTTCGGCAAGTCTTGATGACCCCTACGCTCCCAACGGTCCCCGGAAACAAGGTCACGAGTTGGCACTGCTTGTTCCATGGTCCGTCGAGGACGACGCCGGGAATCCCTTCGCGCACTACGTCGCTCCTGGCCACTTCCGGCTTTGTGTATACTTTGACGAGAGTTTGAGAGTTGCACGGCCAGAGACGAGATTCCGAGCTGAAGGTTCCAGAAAAAGAGAGTGAGAGAGAGAGAGAGAGAGAGAGAGAGAGAGAGAGAGAGAGAGAGAGAGAGAGAGAGAGAGAAAGGGTCGGTATGTGTCTTCCATTGCAGCTTGTCGGAAACTTGGATTCGTTTCACGAAATCTTATTCCAACTTCGTCTCTCGAGTCATCCATTCTCCGGCTCTTGCCTTTTATCTTTGTGCGTGTGTGCCCGCGTGTTTGCCGATCCGGTAGGAACTCGAGGGTGGACCGCTTCCGAGCTAGTGAAGGACTTTCGTGCAGTCACACTGGATCTTTGGGGATATTGATCAAGCCTTTTGCTCTATTGGGTGAACGTGTATGACTTGACGGATTTGTTGACAAAATAACACATTGATTTGAGGCATGATAAATGAATTCTACTTCATTCAAAATATGCTCCTTGGGCAGCTACAACTTAGGTCCATCTTCCAGGCACTAAACGGATCCCACGTTGGTAGAAGTCTGCTGCTTCCGGAGGGATCCAGTTATGAGGCGGATTTTTTTTTTCCTTCGTGACAACTAAACCGCTCTCCAGGAATAGCCGACGCCAAAGATGGAAACAAAAGTCTGAAGGCGGTCCAGCCAATGTCTAGCGAATGTGGCGGGTCAGGTAGAATCTGTCCGGCCACTCCTAGATCATTCTTGACGGATCCATGAATATGTGGCTAAGCCGTAAATTGCTGTCGATTCGTGTGGCACCCAATACCCCTGCTTTGGGATCATTCCCATGGCATTCCGGCGCGGGGAAATGCATTATTGGGTGACATTCAGTGGTGCTGTCAATTTTTTCGCCATTTGACACACATCTTCGTCCAGTGATGCTTCCAATCGTGCGTCTTCGATTTCTCTCGGTTGCTGTCCATCCAGTTTATCATCCGATTCAAAATTATCCCCTGCCAATCGTTGGATGCACTTTTTACAGATGCATACCGATGGAGCATGCTCTTTGTAAGCGTCCACAAGTGAAAGATACCTTCCACCTGCTCTTTTCGTTGGAACAAAATGATCTGGTGACACTTCCCGCAAATGACGATAAGGCCGGAGCCTGAATTAGAATGTCCAAAAAAGCGCTTTTTTCGGGCATTTTTTTAGAAGGGAAAAAGACAAGTGAGCCCAGTAAACATTGAGGTATCTTTTCATGTATATGTGAAATGTATAAAACGATGTTCAACACGAAACAATAAATGACTGCAGATTTATCAGCCTATTGCATGTGCGTCTTGTCACTGCAGTCCCCAAACGGCGAGAAAGATGCAGCTCGTAATTCTTCACTGAAACAAAAAAATCAATAAAATTTTCAATTGTCATATATTTTTCTACTGGGTGAACTAAAAAGAGGCTGAAAAAATCGTGGTATTATAACGTTTCTCAGGTTTGAAAATAAAATGTGTGCAAAAAAACACTTTAACGTGCTATAAAAATTATTTAAAATCATTTCTTCAACAACTTTTTTAGTCCACCTAGAAAAGATTTTTATCCTGAAGAAAATAAACTTTGGTTTGATTCAATAGGTCGTTTAATTTTTTTGCTGTCACGCCCGCCAATTTGGAAAAATTGTGAAAATGAAAACTGGAGAAATCGCACTTGAAAGTTTTCAAATTGTCACACCTGCTCGACGCTTCTCTGCGTTTGGCCTTCTATCTTCGAAAATATTTACAATTGGACTCTGTAATTTTGTGAATATATTCTTGGGTAGTTTATCTATCGATTTAAGCAATTTGAAAAAAAAAACGATTATTCGGACCTTCTAATTCAGGCTTTGGCCTTAAGCCGGAACAAAAGTAGACATGTTCAGTGCGATAAATATAGTAGCTGCTAGCATCTCACAATAAGTCAAGTAGCATCGACTACGTTTGACAGCTGACCTTTCGAGTGCAAAAATTACGGACCTCAACGCCACCAGTACGAGATACGCGACATGTTGAAAATCCGTAAAGTCATACTTGTACACCCAATACATCGATGAACGTCGTATCGATGTTGTCTTCATTCAAAAAGTAATCGCCGTAAACACAAAGAAGCTCCAGGAAAGTCTGAATGTCTTGGCGTAGCTGAAACAGCGATGGAAAATGTTTTCTTTTCGAGGATAGGACCAGTTAATTTTTCTTGAAAAATTCATTGTACTTGAAAACGAGCTGATTTTTTATTCATTAAGGGGTTACACCACCTCAAGATCTTCGATAAATCGAAATGTTACCAGTTGATTTATTGTTTATACTTTGAAGAGTATTTTAACCGTTTAAACATATCAAAATTCTAATTGTTACCGGATCTATAGCTATTTGAAGTGGAAGACCTAAATGATGTATAGTCCAAGAATCGCAGATTGAAGGTAATATAAAAAAATATTTGATTATAAGACATTGACGTTTTTTTTTCTTTTGCGTATGTCGCGACACTCCGTCTTTCGAACTGGTGGACAAAATATCTCGCGATCTACTCAACCGATTTCGATTAAATTTGTACCACATATTTAGAATATTATTTAGGATGTTGCGTAGGATTTTTTTCATTAGATGCCGCATTCATTTTTTATCAATTTTTGAAACTAAACATTTTGCTAAAAATCAGAGTTTTTTTTAAAGGCTATCATTTATACAAAAAGAAAGGTTTTAACTTTTTTTACTATGCTACCCTTTAGCTATTATAATTCTTTACAAGAAAATGTTGATTTTTTATTATTCAGACGTTGCCTGACGGGGAAAAAATGTCACCAACAGCAAGGATTTTAAAAAGAGAGGCCTATTGGACTTAATTTTTTTTCCTATAAAACTATAATGGATTGGTGAAAAATAAAAATTATTTGATATATTTAATAGACGAGTAAATTATTTTTTACTTACTTGTTTATTTTTGAGTAACCTGTTAATTTCAACCCTTAACCCATTGAAATGTTCGAGATTGAGGACAAAGAAGGAGAGACACAATGGCTGAAAAATGTATGAGAGATAGAGGATGGAAACGTGGGAGGGAAAATCGTAGAGCGGAAATAGGAATAACGTTTGTGTGGGTGTGTCGAGCATACACGTTTTTCCGGCTCTACGCCAGTTCCCCGCGATTTTCATTCCTTTGCCTCTTTCCATTTTATTCCACTCCGGTATATACGCTATCGCCTTTTATTATAACGATTAGGGTGTTACGTGGGCGCGCGTACAGTGCTCATCCCCTCGACTCGCAGCTGATCCAAAAGTGCGGGATGAGAACGCGAAAGGGACGCGTCGTTGCAGCGCACGTTAGAAGGGTGTACACGTAACTGTATAAAATACATATAACCCAGATTGTCGGATAAAAAAAAAGCCCGATGAATAAACTCGAGAAATATTCATCCGTAATTCTTTGCGAAAGCGGAGGGACCACTGTTTGTTCTAATGGTATTGCACATCCGTAATTTCGCAAATATTCCAAAGAGGAACGTTCGTGAATAATGCAGGTCCAAATAGGTTTTCTTTTTTGTTAAAGTAATACCTATGTAAATTGCACTTTTTGTTACTTTTTGCAATTTGTGTAATTACAATTTGTATAATATTTCGTTTTTATAATTTTTATACGACAATACCAGTTGTATTGTTTTCAGATGATATTACAATTAGATATTATAATACATATTGCATTATTATCGTATTTTTATACTCGTATTGTTCTATAGTGACGTTCTTGGCGCTAGGCCGAATTTTTGCATTATAATTAAGCCAGCCAATAATTATGTTACATTATGTTTTATTTATTTTCGGGGATCCAACGTATAACCTAGGATTTTTACGTATAACCTTTCTGAATGGAACCCTTTTCTGTCACGACCTACCCACCCTTAGCTGAACTAACCTCACTTTTGTGGCCGGAAAAAAGAGGAAATTTCGTCAATTCTTTCTGGGTAAATGTGGGCAGGTTTTCAAATGTTTGTTGTTGTATTAAGGGGGGAAATCACAGTAGCACACAAAAAAATAGGCATATTTTCGGGAATTAATTTTGACTGAATAAAAATATCAATCGAAAATCTGTAAAGTAGGTTTTATAGCAATACTAAAAAAGGACAAAATGTAATTTTTTCAATAAAAAAGATTTAAAAATGGCGGCTGCGCAGCATATACCCCAAGGCGCCTTTTTTGAGCTCGCCGAAGACATAACTCGAGCAAATTTTTACCGATCGACTTGAAATTTTGACAGTAGCTTGGAAACATCTTTCTCCCCGGAGCCTACGTAGGATTTTTTCGATATATTGATTTTTCGCAAAATGGTGTATGTTTGAAAATAAAGTTAAATTTTTAACAAAAAAAAAACGCCATAAAATCGTCGATAAAAAAAAAGTAAGCCATATAAAATAAAAAATCCTACGTAGCTCCGTGGAGAAAGATGTTTCGAAGCTACTGTCAAAATTTCAAGTCGATCGGTAAAAATTTGCTCGAGTTATGTCTTCGGCGAGCTCAAAAAAAGGCGCCTTGGGGCATATGCTGCGCAGCCGCCATTTTTAAATATTTTTTATTGAAAAAATAACATTTTGTACTTTTTTAGTATTGCTATAAAACCTACTTTACAGATTTTCGATTGATACTTTTATTCAGCCAAAATTAATTCCCGAAAATATGCCTATTTTTTTGTGTGCTACTGTGATTTCCCCCCTTAAGGCTTTAGGCCACTGTAGAGGCCGAAAAAAGGCTTTTTGGGGATTTTTTTGTCAGAAAAACTACAAAATAAATCGAGATTACAAAAAAGCGTGTTTATCATACATACACTGTATACAATAATTCTTTTGAAGCGATTAGTTTCAAAATGGCGGCTGTGCAGCATTTATCTCAAAACTGCATTTTTTAAGTTGGCCGGAAATCTAACTCAAACAACTTTCAACCGATTCACTTGAAATGTTGAATATATGTTGAAAAATACATTGTCTATGGAAGTACGTAGGATTTTTTTTTTCTATTGCATAGTTCATTTGTTATTACCAATTTCTGACGATTTTTTAGGCCAATTTTTGGCTTTCCAATAATTGTCGTCAGATAATTGTTAATAACAAATGAATTATGCAATATAAAAAAAACCTACGTACTTCCATAGACAATGTATTTTTCAAGATGTATTCAACTCTTCAAGAGAATCTGTTGAAAATTGTTTGAGCTATGTTTCCGGCCAACTTAAAAAATGCAGTTCTGTGACGAACGCTGCACAATAGCCATTTTGGAGTTAATCGCTTCAAAAAAATTATTGTATATAGTCACTGATATGTATGATAAACACCCTTTTTTGTAATCTCGATTTATTTTGTAGTTTTCTGAGAAAAAATCCCCAAAAAGCCTATTTTTCGGCCTCTAGAGTGGCCTAACCCCTTAAAGTCTATGGTTTTGAGTATCTTTTGAATTGTTATTATTAAAAAATATTTATAAATGTGGTAGATAGAATGGATAGAAACAAATCATTGGAAGTAAAACAGCAAACGCATTTAGTTTTTGCATGAAATCAGCCTGTGCTTTTGAACGAAGGATTTAATAAAATATAGATTTAAAAAAATGGCCGCTGTCAAAAGTTCGATTTTCGCTGATAAAAAAACGATGCACTTAATAAAATGTAGATTTTTAAAAAATGGCCGCTGTCAAAAGTTCGATTTTCGCTGATAAAAAAAACGATGCACAGAAAAAAATTCCTTCGTCCAAACGCTGCTTTTGCATATGTAAAAGAACCTTGTAAAATTTAAAGTTGATGAGTAGAGTGATTTTCAAGATTTCTCGATCACTGATTTTGAAAAAGTAATTTTGAGAAAAACGCTTTTGAAGCTCGCTGGCTCACCAAACGTACCTATAAGTACCGATAACTCTCTAAATTTTGAACGGGTCGCGTTCACATTTTCGGAGAATATTTTTGAAATAATATATTTTGTGAATCCGTGGAAAACTAAAAATGGATATTACATAATTACTATATATTATCATACACTTATGATGATAACAAAATCTCTACAGAATTTTTCTTTTAAATATTATTGTATATTAATATTATTTAACTGAGTAATTTAATTAACAATAATACCAATTTAATGATAGATTAAACAAATACGGTAATTTCATTGAATTTCACAATATTATTATATTCTTGTCAATATTATATTTAATATTTAAGAATTTAGGTTTCTAGTATTATTTTCAATAGAATGATACATGCATCACATATTATTGGTTATAATTAAGAATATAAATAATTAAGTTTCATAAAATGTATAATGATGTTGAAAACTGTGTATAATAATATATATTTTCAATTATAAAAACAACTTCAAGTAATTAGTCTCCATTATTATCGCAGATATTATTATTTAACAATAAACAAATTAACTTATATTTTCATTTTAATATATTTGTATTATCAATAACTATCTTCAATAATACACGCATACAAAAAGTTACGAAAAATAGACAAACCACTGACGATAAATTTCTCAAAAATTCCCAGCGAACAAATTTTTCCCTCCCGCTCACCTTGTACCGAAAAAAAGGCCGAGTCCCTTGATTACGCAGGACGCCTAAATGAGGAAAAATCAAGTGCAAGCTCCGTGCAAACTTCAGCCTCATCTTTCTTGCTCAGCTTTCGCGTGTCTAACTAGAATACCCGGATTACCGACTAAACCTCGCCTCCGAATCGAGCCCCTCATTTTTCCTGACGAGTCACGAAGAGAAAAATAAACACCTCGACCAAAATTGCACATTCTGTAGAAAACGGTGAAAGGATGGACCACGGCGTCTCGAAAAACTTGCGGCTTTCTGGCCGATGCGTTTGTATTAATCCGCTTTTAACGGGAGAACGATCATACGTATGCTATGAACGCATTGAAACGCGTTCGGTACACTCGGAGCGCACGAGAGCGTTCGCGTATGATAATACGAGAAGCGGCATTGAATGCATGTAGATATTTGCCGAGTACGGAAAACAGGCATCACGGATTTTCACCTACCCCGGTATTAATTCATCAACCCCCGGGTCTTCTTCTCTCTTTCTCCTCCTTCCATCTACTTGCATTGTCGATAAGTCAGATCATGTCCTGTTCCTATATGCTGGAATTTCAGTTTAGTAAAAGTCCCACAGTTTTCGAGACATTTTGGGATTTATGTTATTTTTTGAAAAAAAAAAATAATCTGCTCTTAGTTTTTCGCATGCCATTTATACAAATGATATGAATCGATAATAACTAAGCAACTTTTTGAGGCCTTATATACGCGATTTCGCCGATTTTCGAAGGCACTATTCTAAGTGCAGTTTAAAAAAATGACGCATATATTGAGAACATTTTTTTTACAGATCATTTATGCACATGGTTAAGTATATGTAAAAAAAAATCAGAAATATTAACAAATAGTGGAGCTGTAACATAATAAAACAATATATTTTTTTTTGCGCGCGTGTTCATGGTGAAAGTTCGCGGCATCGATGCGGGTGTCTGAAAAAAATGAACATATTTATAATTGCATAATGAGTGTATCGTCAGTGTGAACCAACAATATTATTTTTTTTTAAAGTATTATAATAAAAATTCGAAACTTACATTTTTTATTCATTTTTTTGTCGGTATTTTATTTTTTATATTGTTTTGTGTCATTGAAATGTTTGTTTCTGTGCTTCGCACGATAGGTGATGATACTAGGAATATGTTGTGAAAATTTCAAAGCGATCTGAACCTTCGTTCAAGAGTTAGAACTTTCACAAGGTCCAAAAAAGTGAATCGTGGTAAAACGGCTTTGAAGTTGGCGCTCGGGCGCGTCGCGCGGTATCTATTATAAATGCAATCTTATCTTATTTTTTGGAATTTTTTCAATTCTGTAAAACTTAAAATATTCC
The DNA here is from genome assembly GCA_964007375.1 of Ophion obscuratus. Taxonomy (NCBI): domain Eukaryota; kingdom Metazoa; phylum Arthropoda; class Insecta; order Hymenoptera; family Ichneumonidae; genus Ophion; species Ophion obscuratus. Next base: position 10,398,974 of record OZ023314.1, on the reverse strand, counting down.
TAACCGTTCCGGCTCATGGGATCAAAAATAAAAAATTAATGAAATTTTTAAAAAAATTTCGCATATATAAGGTCCTAAAGTAATTCGTACGATATGCGTGGTATTATTTTTCCACCGCAGGCTATCAAAGTCGAATGTTCGAATTGGTTAGTGTGAAAATTCTGCATATGATCTTGTTTCATAAAGTTTTCTTAACATTTAAGGTTAAAAAGAAGACTTTTCTAGATAAAAGAAAGAACCAAGAGCATTCAAAAAATGTATAGCAGGACACCCTGTATACAGGGTGTCCCAGAACTAACTGCGTTCCCTGAAATGGGGGGTAGGGGGTGAAATTCTGAGTCGATTGATATAAGCATGTGTGGGTCTCAGATCAACTCCTGAATTATTATTCATTTTTAAAGGCGGGCCAATCACATCACCTGCAGTACTCCCGCCAGGCACCGCTACACGCGCATACCTCACCGGGCGCACCTGATTGGCCCGCCTTCAAAAATTAATAATAATTCAGGGGTTACTCTGAGACCCACACATGCTTATATCAATAGACTCAGAATTTCACTTCCAATCCCCCATTTCAGGGAACGCAGTCAGTTCTGGGACACCGTGTATATGAATGAACAATGGTGATTTGGAAGACATACGACTTCGAGGACCGTCCTGCCAGTTAACGACTTGTTTCAAATAATATTAAGCACCGTTCCAACCGACACTGGGGTTCGGCTCCGGTGGTACTTGGAGTCAAGTAGGGTTGAGCATAGCCGATACTTGGAGTGGCAACCGCTCAGCCGTATATCGACTGGCGCAGCAACCAGTGAGCTAAAAGCCAATGCTTTTGAGACCTTGGGGTAGATACTTTAGGAAAACGTCTGTGCGGCAGAAAATTAGCAGACTGTGGGGCCGTCTTTACCGGTACCGGTTTTTCACAGTTTCCCCGTACCCACGGCAAATGCGGTATAGCGTAGCTCAAGGAAGGACACCACTGTCACGGGCCGAAAAATGTCGTTTTTCCTATTTTTTTTTGTCTACTAGATTATTTATTTGGGATTTGGAAAGAAGGAGTGTTATTAAGCATGCATTGAACCCATTCCGTGTAAATTTTTGATGAAATACATTCAAATTTAATAACCTTATTGAGGTATAATAGAACCTCTATAAAAAAAATACAGCCGGATCTATAAATTGATCTGAAATTGACCAGTTGGTCTGAATTTTTTTTTTAAGTCTTATAATCTAAATAAATTTAGTTTTCGATGTAGATAGGCGTTTTTCGAGAAAAAAATTATACAAAATGGCGGGTGTTACAAAAAATGTAATTTTTCCGCAAGTTTTACTTATATTCGGGGGTTAAAAAAATACCAAATTAAAAAAACTGCTACATACAACGATAGCTACTGCAATTGCGGAATTTTTTTTTTTTTTTTTTTCAAATTGAAAATCGGCAATTATAGCTAGAGTTATGATTCCGGCAAGGTTGAGAGAAGTCGTTTCGAGAAAAACGCTCTTAAAAGCTTTATTGTTAATATACGTAAATCGTTGCTCTACCTGCTCTCACTAAATCGTCTGTAACGTGGTGAATTTTCCATATTTATACTTGAAATTTTTTCACGTATTCTTGTATATGGTATACTTTAAGCAAATGCAAAAAATCGTGTTTTTTTTTTGCATTTGTTTCAGCCTAAAACGACTGTGGACGCAACGGCAGTTAGGTTATATTAGCGGAGTGCGGGTAGGGACTAATAATAGAGGGTTCAATTGGGAAGGGTAATACGTAAAAACCCGCAAGGCTATACGTTGGAACTCAGGAAACAAAATAAATAAAAATATTAAGTACCGCTCTGAATATATATATATATATATATATATATGTGTGTGTGTGTATATATATATATATATATATATATATATATATATATATATGTGTGTGTGTGTGTGTGTGTGTGTGTGTGTGTGTGTGTGTGTGTGTATATATATATACATACGTATGTCTTTGTAAATTATATGATACATGAAAATGGGTTGCTAGACGAGAGAAATGCTCCTGTGAACATCACTACAGCCAAAAACATGCATGCAATGGTTGAGAGAGATATCCCTCCCTTGAATTTATCCGTCACGTATGGGAAGCAGAAATTAAATTCTCGATCTAGTTGTTTCTATTCTTTTTCCACTCATCCTTCTCTCTATCGCTCTTCCACCCTCTCCCTCCCACTGTTATTTTATTTTGTTCCATTCTCTTATTTCATTGCTTCACATTTATTTTTATTTTCTATTCCTTCGGCTCATTGGCGTTTCCCAACAAATGCAAGCACTACTGCTTTACACAGCGTACATGGCACACTTCATATTCCTTTTGATTTTCGTTTTTTTTTCAACTCTTTTGCTTTATCTGGAGTATTTATTTTATTTTCGTTTATTATATCTTGTTATCCTTTGTAAATCCTTAATTCCCCCATATTTCTCTCGTTTTTTATCGAGTCTATTTTTAGTTTCCTTATAATTTCTTTTGCACGTTTACTTTCATTCGCTTTGTGTCTAGTACTTAATTATTAGGTGTACAAATAAGTTTTAGGACACTTCGATTTTGTATCATAACAGCTATTCTAAATTAATTCAAAGGTCCCGCTCACTTATCATAGATGGCGCTTGATATGTAGTATCGAAACGTAAAGGAGTCATAAACATAACCTATAAATTCTGTAAATTAAACATGCAGACCGATAAGCTATTTATTAGACACTGCATTCGCTATGAATTCCATCAAGGAAAAAGTGTTAGGAAAGCGTGTGAATCGATATGTTCTGTTCTTGGAGACAACATTGTATCTAAAAGTACATGTGAGTATTGGTATAAGCGATTCAAAGAAGGTGATTTCGACGTTAGTGACCGTGAACGCACGGGGCCTCCTGTAAAGGTGGACGATCAGGAACTGCAAGCGTTGCTGGATGAAAACTCTTGTCAGACGGAGAAACAACCTTCGGAACAGCTTGGAGTAACTCAACAAACTGTTTCTTATCGTTTAAAAGCAATGGGTAAGATTCGAAAAGGAACAAAGTGGGTACCACACTTTCTGACTCAAGAAAATAAAAACAGCCGTCTTAACATTTGTGTGAGTCTTTACAACAAGCAACATAGAAAGTCTTTGTTGTGGAAAATTGTGACCGGCGATGAAAAGTGGATTTATTTTGATAATCCGAAACGCAAATATCATTGAGTTGACCCCGGCGAGCCGACAACATCCACGCCAAAGCGCAATGTTCATTGTAACAAAGTCATGCTGTGCATATGGTGGGATATGAAAAGCGTACTGTATTATGAACTTCTCAAACCTGGTCAAACAGTTACTACCGATCGCTATTGTCATCAATTGATGCAAGTGAATCAAGAAATTTAGAAGAAACGTCCATTTTCTGGTAAAGGAAAACGTCCAGTAAAACTGCTCCATGACAACGCGCGGCCTCATGTGGGTAAACCGGTCAAGGATACGTTATTAGCGCTTGGATGGGAAGCTGTACCACGCCCGGCGTATTCACCAGACTTAGCCCCATCCGATTATCAATTATTCCGGAAAATGCAGAACGATTTGTCTGACGTGCGATTCAAAACATTTGAAGAAGTGGAAAAATGGGTCGCTAAATTTCTCACCTCGCAAGACGAAAGTTTCTTTGCGAAAGGCATCCGCGAGTTACCTGAGAGATGGCTGAAGGTCATTCAGTGCGATGGAGATTACTTCGATGAATAACTGTGTTCTACTTCTTTTTTAATAAATCTTGAATTTTTTGAAAACTGTCCTAAAACTTATTTGTACACCTAATAATTTTATACCCCGATCTTTCCTCATTATTTATAAATTCTCACTTCCACAGTGTTTTTTTTGTTTTGTGTCGAGTCATGCTTTACTTCACTGGAGTATTGTTCTTTCTGGCGTATAGAGATACTTAAGGGGGAAGAAACCTTCAGCCAACGAAAAAAATGCTGATTTTCGTGATAAAAAAATGATTTCTTTACCATTTTTTACACTTAGGGTATTAGTTAGTATTAATTTTATTGATTTATTTGGCTTCTAAACGGGTTGCAGCGGATATTGTCAGACGGCGTGAAACATGGCGTCGGCGCGATTAATCTGAAAAACAAGTAACGAATATTCTTCTTTCACTAACACTCATACGCAGAATATGAACCAAGAAAAAGTGAGAAATGTTGAAAATCGATAAAATGGTACGCTTTGAAACAAAAAGATTGAATTTTCCGAAAAAATGACTACATTCTGCAATAAGAATATTGTTTTTTTTTTTTCAATTTCCCAAAACGTTTAGGATCATATTTTAGATAATTAGGTTAGAAAGATTGGTGCCAAATTTTATTAGAATCGGTCGATTCGTTTTCTAGGTATAGCCAGTTTTGAAATTGCAGTTTGGTAGACCGCCCCATACCTCCGTCATTTTTATAGATCAATAAAAAAATTACCTGCAATAGCCAACGTTAGTAGTAAAAAAATACCCTGAGACAAAAAAATGGTGAAAAAATGTTGCCCTTTGAAAAAAATCATGAATTTTTTTCCTTGCCTGAAGTTATCTCCCCCATAATAAATTTTTTTATTTTCGATTTACCTTATCGATTTACCTTATTCGAAATTACTCCATTTATATTGGATGACGTTTTCGAGTTTATTTCTTCTTGTATCGGGATTATTTTATTTTATTTGACATCGTTATCTATTAATTCTGGTGCCATTCATTTGGCCAAGGGTTCAGTAGGGCATGATAAACCGTATCGTTCAATCAATCTCTCTCTCTCTCTCTCCCTCTATCTCTCCTCCCCAATTTTCTATTTACTCGCCCTTTCGGTTAAGAAATAATTTTTTTATGTCTCCTTTACGGACTTCATTCCCGATAATATCCCCAAAGTATCGACAACACGTACATTTTTTCCTGTTCGTCCAGCGTAATGCTCTCCTTATCAGGATGCCTAATACCGCCCACGTGACGTCTCTCCTTCGGGGAATACGCGCGCTGACGTTGCCGTCCTGTGGTCCAGGAAGATGATAAAATAAAAAGAAAAGGGCAAGAGAAAGGAAAAGGGGCGAAAAAATGACGAGCCATCAGGGACGCGAAAGCTTGATACGGGAATGCAACGTAAGATCCTGAAGTTTCTCTTACAATTTCCGGCGTTATATTGTACCCTCGAGCTGCGAGAGAGAGAGAGGAAGTATCCCGCGGTGCGCTCCCTCGGGAACTTTACGCCCATCTATACAATAATAAACTGCCACAGACGTTCGGTCAAAAGTAATTTCCATAGTCTCCGAAGAAGGAAAACGATGCAAACGGGGATAAGATTTCCGTTCTCATTTTTTTGTTCTCTTCTTTCGTTTCCGTTCGTGAGATACGGAGGCAAATGTTTATTTGCCATTTGCTCAATTTCAATGCCCTTATTTTTGCAGATAATATTCCGGGCTTCAAATAAATTCGTACTGCGGCCATTTTGAGGCGTGTCTTTGAGTAGAATTTTCGGAAAATTCCAATTTTGCGAGGTATTGAATTCAAATTTAAAAAAAGCATCATACCCGAGAAGAGATCGCTGAAGAACTGAAAGTAGCGGGGAGACGAATGTGGGATAACAGTGAGGCCCTTTAAGACGTACGAAAGAACATTAGAAATAAAAAAGAAGAGTTTCACGATGATGGAACATTTTTTTTACGGGCTACATCTACCTTGGGGGATCAGAAAATTGTACATTACAAAAATATTTTTCTTCGATAGTCACCTTCTAGGTGTATTCTCTGATAATTTCATTGAAATATTCCTAAAATTGGAATATTTTTCAATTTTAATTAAAATTTAAACTTTCAATGCGTTTTTCTCGAAACACGGTTTTCAAAGTCGGTGGACATGATATCTCGAGAAGCACTTGATGCATTGGTTCCAAATTTACAGAAGATGCGATAAAACATATTCAAAGGTCGTTGACGATCTTACTTTTGCCAAATCCATCCTCATTTTTCAATAGTTACGTAAAAATGACGGCTTTTTTTCGTATTTTTTGTATGCTCGAGTTTCAATTCGTCGCCACGTAAAAAGAATAATAATATAAAAAATCGACGATCGTCAACGACTCGTATTTATTGTTAACTTGAAAAACTCGTTTGGTTTTCCCATTTCGGATGGACCGTTTGAGCTGGAGAGTGTCCACCGCCAAACATCGCAAAAAAATGTCGTCATTTGCCGGCGGCCATGTTATTATTGTTTTTGATATTTATTGGTGATTTTCAACGATTTTACATTTTCCAAATCAACGTTCCTTTGCCAATAGTTACGTAAAAATGACGGTTTTTTTTCGTAGATTTTGCATTCTCGGGTTTCAATTCGACGCCACGTTGAAAAAAAAAAAATTTCAAAAATCGACGATCGTCAACGACTCGTATTTATTGATACCTTGAAAAACCCGTTTGGTTTTTCGATTTCGGATGAATCGTTTGAGCTGGAGAGTGTCCACCACCAAATTGCAAAAAAAATTCGTCATCTTCCGGCGGCCATGTTTTTGTTGTTTGTCTGTATTTTTTTGGTGATTTTTTTATAGCTCTCAATAGATGTACTTTTGTGTTTAAACAAATGCGTTTCTTTTTGACTAACCGTTTCCCAGAAAAAATCGAAATTCGGCCATTCTTTCCGAGCCTCTAGGTAGATGTAGCCCCTTAATGCAACTAAAAATAGCGATTGTATAAATTAAATAATGATTAGCGGATCAGGAACGTCTAAATTGTACGATAATGACGATAAAACGAGAAAAATTGAGATAGATCGACTCCAGTGCGACGAGAGGGTGGCAAGGAAAGTTCCATGGATGCATGGCTAGCACAAGTGAATTTTGTTTCTATTTCACAGCCCTCGGACGACTTCACTCGGCTCGTACGCCACTGAGTGGCAAAAAAAATTCAATTGGGCCGTAAAGATGGGAAGATAAGATGCCAGAGAAAGAGAGTGAGGGCGGGAGGGAGAGAGAGAGAGAGAGAGAGAGAGAGAGAGAGAGAGAGAGAGAGAGAGAGAGAGAGAGAGATTGAGAGAGAGGTCAAGTAATTTTCCTCAAGGTAATAAACTAAAAGCGTCCCCCATCCAAACTCACTCTCCTTTTCCACCTGGCTCCCTCCCGAACCTCCTTATATACTAAAACCTCTCTCTCTCTCTCTCTCTCTCGCACCATCCCTGTACTCTCCAGACGGCCACTCAAGGAACGAGATTACTTTTCCCATCACTGGCAAACTTAAATAAAAAAAAAGCGGAAATATATAACAAAAAAGAGTAAGCTAAGGGTCACGGAGGGCTGGAAGGGAGTAAAAAGACCCAATGAGTATGGTTCGTGCATACACAGACCTGCAACTTTTAGTATCCGCATTCTGACTCGGAATAATTCGAAAGACTTTCGGATACTCAAGAAACGGGAAGGGAATGAGGAGGAGCAGAGAGAGAGAGGGAGAGAGGGAGAGAGAGAGAGAGAGAAACAGGGGTGGTATGAAAATAGCAAGTTTCAGTATAAGAATCCGTTAGATTCGGGTTTAGTCTTAGTTGAAATTGCCCCGAATCACCCTCCACGTTACATATACAGGGTGGCCCGAAAAGTGACACCTGAACCGAAAATCTAAATGCCTCGTATCAATACCCATAATAATCACCCCCATGTATGTTCTACGATCTTTAGTATTTTTCATTGAAAAAGCATTTTTTTCTCTCGAGTTTTCCTGTAGCATCGGTTTTTACTTTTTTCTCATTTGTGTATGTACTTTCCTGTTAAAAGGTCTTAAAAGTAATTGGTAGTCATTTAGACTAGAATAAGTATTTTTTTAATCATTTGAAATTTAGTGATAAATCCCCTCAGACCAATTTTTAAAACATTTGATCAAAATATTCGGCTTTTAAGTTATTGGTCAGTTGGCCATTTATTTATTGCCTAACAGTACCCTCATAAAGATAAGGCAAATCAAAATATCGCGAGGAAAGTACATGCACAAAAAAAAAGCTGCCTTCTCGAAGGGTTAAAAAGATTGTAGAACACACATGGGGATGATTGGGATAGGTATTTATTTTTCTATTTTGTGAATGTATTTCGTCGCGATTTTTTAAGCTTGTTTTATCGTTCTGAAGTGCACTGTTTGGCAATGAAGAAATGATCAACTGAATACCAACGTAAATGCCTTGCAAGGAACAAACTTAAGTGAAACTCATACATGTGATGGATCATTGAAAACTATTAGATACTTATTTTTTTATCGGGGGAAAAACGTCTTCAAGGGGAGAAACTACACCTCAAAGAAAAGGGTGTCACCCTTTTCTGAAAGAGGTAAAAAATTACCCCTTGATGAAATTTTTTTCTCAATACTATAGTGGATTTCTCATCGCTTCACATTGGAAGAATTTTGGGTTTTTCTCCATTCAGATCGGTGGACTGCTTATGGGTGTAACTGCAAAATCACCCTCGTCACGTCTTTCTTTGAGGGGTGTTTTCTGCCCTTGAAAACATTTTTCCGCCGATAAGAAAAATACGTGTCAAATAGTTTTCGAAGCTTTATCACGTATATGAGCTTTATGACGTATATTCAACATAATCGTGGGCAAACACTTAAGTGACGATCCTAATTAAATAAAATAGCTTTGGAAGGATCAATTACTAAAGTTCATATGATAAAAAAAAACTTATACGACTTTAAATGACTGCCAAGGCTTTTAAAAACTTCTAACATAAGAGAAAAGCACATACACAAAAGCGAAACAAATCAAAATCAATGCTGCAACAAACCTCGAAAGAATAAAAATAAAAATGCTTTTTTTCTTGAACATTAAAAAGGCTCGTAGAACATACATGGGTTTGTTTCGGATAGATACGGGGCATTTAGAGCTTCCTTTTGGCCGTCACTTTTCGGGCCACCCCGTATAGGGGGAAAAGTGATTTTGAAGACATTCGACTTCAAGGCCCGCCCTCACAATAGCCTCTTGTCCCCACACTTAACATTATGGAACCCCCGATACCTTCGAAATGACCATCAGACAAATGTGAATATTTTTATATAAAGGTCTTTTCTAGGACCGCCATGTCCTTGAAACCAACGATCCGTTTAAAAATCGCAATGACCGTCCTCAAAACAGCCAGGTGTGCTGATGGCCAACATTGCATAGATGTATAGGATTCAAAATAGCGTTCTCCATTTATATGGAGAAGGGTGGTACAAATTAGGGTGGCACAAATTGGAGCCCTATTTTTTTCCCTTTTTCTCACCATCCAATCATCTTCTTCAAAGAAAAAAAAAAGTCGCCGTAGCTGCGAGCGGTCAAAAAATATTTAGAGGTTTCTCAAGCTTTCCAAAAATCTCAAATTTTCATTAAAAAATCGATTATTTTCCCCATTTCTCACCCATGAATTTTAAGCTTTATAATTTTTAAATGAACCTCGCGAAAGCTCCAGTCGGGAAATGAATATTTAGTGGTCGCTCAAGGTTTTCGAAATTTACCATTTTCGCCAAAAAATAAATCTCGCATGCACTATAAGTCCTTGTAGCATAAAAACAAAATAAACAGCACAGCGTGACATTTTCTGAATAATTTATTATAATAAATCGTAACAAACACCAATTAGACGATATTTGTCATTATTTATTATTGTATTATGGTGTCGCTCGTCACAGAGTACAGTTACGATTGGTCCGCAGTTTGACTAACGAGGCCAACAGTGAGACGCATTACGATGCGCGGCAAACAACTGCCATTTCAGTTTTACGAATAAAACGACCTATAATTTTGATTACGGACAAGAGCTTTAAGGGGTCTTTTCACTTTAGACGCTCAAAAGGGCTATTTTCACTACTTTTTTGATAGGTTTACGTTATAGATATTGATATAAAAGTTGTTACACTTAATAAACACACTTTCGAAAAACATTTAATTTTTTAAATGTATTTATGGAACCCAAACAAACTTTAAACGCGTTTTTCTCGAATCAACGTTTTTCGACGGCTTGTTGATAAAATCTTCGAAACTACTAAACCGACCCTTATGAAATGTTAACCACATATTCATTACAACTATAGCTGAAGCGCATATCAAGGATTTTTTTAAATGTTGATGTTTACTTTTTTGCCAAAGACGGTATAAAATGATCCATCTCCGAGATTTCATCAACAGTGCAGACCTACAATTTTTTAGGACATTTTTTTAACTACCATTTTCGTCTATAAATAGTGACGTAAATAAATATATTTTTTTTAACGTATTTCGAAAGTGTATTTATTGAGTGTACCAATTTTTATATCAATATCTATAATATAAACCTATGAAAAAAATCATGACAATAGCCTTTTTAGCGTCTAAAGTGAGAAGACCCGTTAAAAAACTATTTTATGAAAACAAAGATCATAACTCTTAGGTTAGGAGTGTGAGGTAAATTTGAAACAACTGCTTCTAAAAAAGAGGATTAATTGTTTTCAACATTTTACAAAGCCTCAAATTTATGAGTGAGAAGAGTAGAAAAAAAATTGGCGAAAGTTGGAAATCTCGAAGCTCTTGAGCGACCACGAAATATTGATTGGACGGCTAGAGCTTTCGCGAGGTTAATTTGAAAATTATAAAGCGTAATATTCGTGGGTGAGAAGTGGAAGAAAAAAATCAATGTTTAAATGAAAATTTGAGATTTTTGGGAAGCTTACGCGACCTCTAAATATTTTTTGACCGCTCGCAACTTGCGCGAAATTTTTTTTTCCTTTAAAGACGATAATTGCTTGGTGGGAAAAAAGAAAAAAAATAGAGCTCAAATGTGTGCCACCCACAGGGTGTCCTGTTATGAATGGATAATCCTGCAACTCTCGATAGGTCAGATCATGTCCCACTATACGCTGGAATTTCAGTTCGGTAAAAGTCCCACTGTTTCCGAGATAAAAATCATCTGCTTCTGGTTTTTGGCATGCCATTTCTGCAAATGATAACTTTTTTGTACCCGGTTTGAAAAGAATACTCTTGGTTATTTGCTTTATCTAGAAAAGTCCTTAAATGTTAGGGAGATTAAATGCCTTAAATGTTAAATAGCCTTAAATGTTAGGGAGATTTAATGAAAAAAGATCTTATGCAGAATTTCCATTCAAACCAATTTGAACATCTGACCTTGATAGCCTGTGGTGTAAAAAAAATGTACCACACATATCCAACCAATTGCTTACAAAAGTTGCTTAGTTGTTGTCGATCTTCTAAATCATTGGTAGATTTTTTTCAAAAAATAATACAAAGCCCAGAATCCCAAAAACCGAGGGATTTTTACTAAACTAAATTTCCAGCACATAGTAGGACATGATCTGACCTATCGACAGTTGCAGGATTATCCTTTCATAACAGGTCACCCTGTATATATCTGGAAACTGAATCTTCCGGATCCTGCTTTAGCCTCTTCTCGAGCAGCGAACCAAGAACGGAGTCCGATACGTTGGTACACATACCCGGTCGGCTTAAATCCTCCGAACGTACCATACTTAAGCCCCAATTTCTCCAGATCTCGGAGCTAAACCATTCCCGATTTGCGTCAATGTTCCTTGCCCCTGGACCAGCCAGCGCACTAGCGTATCGTGCCTTTCTCATTTTACGTAGAACAAACATACCTTAACGAATTATCAATAAATTAGAAATAATTTTTTTAAGGGGCAAAAAAACCCTACAGACTGTAGAGTTGTTTCAACGGTACTAAAAAGTGGCAGACATTTTTTCCCCATCTCCCTTGCTCGGTTTATTTCGCTTTTTATTCGCGTAGCGCTTTACAGAGTAATGCGCGTTCGCGTGTCGGCGGCAAAACGTATGCGGGGCACATGGGCGGCAAAAATAGCAGGAGGGAAGGCAACGAGGAAGAAAATGCGGAAATTCCGAATGTGTGAACGACAAACAGCTCAGGGACAAAAATCGATATTGAGATTGAAAGAAAGCGAGTACATTCAACGCGTATTTTAGATGGTGCTTTCAAATATATATATATATATATATATATATATATATATATATATATATATATATATATATATATATATTCTTGATTGAAGGCGGAAATAGAAAATATCGTGGCAAACAGCTTTTTTCACCACTACCGTTACAAAGCGGCGAATTTGAAAAGCTTTTTCCGGTTACGCAAACTCGTGTTCGGCCGCGCATAAGTCGAGGGATATATGTATATATTTTTTTTCGTTTCTCTTTTCTCTTTTTTGTCCTTCCCAAAAGAGAATTTATCTCTCGTTACATTCTTTTCAAAGTGCATTTAATATTCCCATCAATGTGCAGGACCTGAATTTTTTCCTCTCTTATCCTCCCAAGCTCGCAAATGCAATTTTTTCATCTCCGATTCGATTTTTCGTTCGATTACCACCGCACGATGTTGGCTCGATGGAAAAGTGGCCAAAAAGCTCTGGCGTGATTCACGTTAACCCTGTTTGTGCGACGAATCTATCGAAAAAAAAAGTTAACTTCAAAGCCGAACGCAAAACCGGACATTTTAGTACTCCGATCACGTTAATGTGTTCCTCCACTGTGGAAGTTTTTTTTTATTTCGGCAATTTTTCTAATTACACGGGATTTTGCGAGATTTCGTCGAATTATCACGCAATCCGTTTTTTTTTACCTTCGACGCGGTCTAGATAGTGAGCGAAATTATAGCGAATTAAACCAGGCGCAATCTCAATTATAATAGTATAAAATTTATCTTTCGTTTTTCGTCCGTACCGGTGAACAATGAGGAACTCGACGAAAATTAAAAGCGATAATTTTTATCAAACCAACCACGAGGAAAGGGGAGTTTGTCGGCGACTAAGAGAGAGCGAGAGAGAGGGAGAGAGAGAGAGATCGTTTTGATAAAAAAAAGACAATTGGCTGGGTTGGAAATAAAATAGCTTGTCCATCGTCACCACTATATATAACGTATAATACAGGGGAAACGTAATTTTGAGGACATTCGACTCCGAGGACCGTCCTCAAAGTAGCCAAGCATGCCGATAGCCCAACATAAATATAAAGACATTAAATATTCTTTCTACACACGAGCGAGTGTGTGTGTGTGTGTGTCTGTGTGTGTGTGTGTGTCTGTGTCTGTGTGTGTGTGTGTGTGTGTGTGTGTGTGTGTGTGTGTGTGTGTGTGTGTGCGTGCGTGCGTGCGTGCGTGCGTGCGTGCGTGTGTGTGTGTGTGTGTGTGTGTGTGTGTGTGTGTGTGTGTGTGTGTGTGTGTGTGTGTGTGTGTGTGTGTGTGTGAGTGTGAGTGTGTGTGTGTGTGTTTGCGTGTACAGGGTGTCCCAGAACTGAATGCGTTCCGCGAAATGGGAGGTGGAGCGTGAAATTCTGAGTCGATTGATATAAGCATGTGTTGGTCTCAGATCAACCCCTGAATTATTATTAATTTTTAAAGGCGGACGCACCTGATTGGCCCGCCTTTAAAAATTAATCATAATTCAGGGGTTAATCTGAGACCCACACATGCTTATATCAATCGACTCCGAATGTCACGGCCCACCCCCTATTTCAGGGAACGCATTTAGTTCTGGGACATCCTGTATATATGCACGGAATTATCTAAATCTAGTTATACATTATATTCCAAGTGACAGATAAACCTCAAAAGTATCTCTTTCCTTAAATCCTACTTTTCTTTTACGGGATAGAACCACAATACTTTTGCCAAATGTTCTTTTCCTCCACTCTCGCTTTATCCATGATATATACAGTTCATAACGCACACGCCAGTATAATATCCCCGACGATGTACTACTATCTTGACCGTCTAACCTGTAAAAATATTACGTACCTCATCAGTCACGGAGGCTTTAAAAAGTGAAAGTGGGCGAGGGGGCATCGCAAGATCTGTAGGATATGTTGCAAAAACGCACCTCGCGAGGAAAGTGGAAAAAGTAACACTAAGTGAAGAGTAGGACGAGAAAAGAAACGAAAGAGAGAGAGAGAGAGAGAGAGAGAGCGAGAAATCAAGGGATCGTGGAGAAAAGGGAGTGGCGAAGAAGCCGAGACGTGCAGAGGGATACGAAAGAGCCCAGACAGTATAAACTGCACTCGATCATCAGCGAGTATATCTGGCCTCCCTTTTCTCACTTTCAACTCTCACAGACCTTTATTCTCAGCCCCCTACACGTTACGTTTTATGAAAGTTCCACACCGTCCACCCTTCCGTATTACGAAGAACCCCCCTTAATATGAAAAATGTTGCCATCACATAAAAAAACATTAAAATGAAAAGCTGCAATTTCATTCGGGTTGAAGAGAAGCAGACGATTGAATGGACGCTCGACTAAATATACGCAGATCTCCTTTGTCAAACGAGTCTCTCCGTGCGGGAGAACGAGAAGTGACGCGGAATGGCGCTTGAGTTCGCAAAATGGCGCTCAGAACTCGTAAAAGTGGAGGGGGCACGTCACTGCGAAATTCCTCAAGACTGCGGAGAAGCAGCCTCCGCACCTGTATAAGACAATCCACCGGTCAGGATACCTCCGGCAATTCAGCAGTAAACATCCGGAGACTTAACCTCAATCGCGCGCAGTTGGCCGCAAGAGTTAATACGGTGCGCTTTCGTGTACGCGCGTGTAGGTAGGAAGGCAGGAGGAGGTACGCTTGATAACAAAGCCATAGATCCTGATGTAACTTCCATGCGATACGGAGTTGCCTGAACTACCTACCGGACATCTTGAAACTTAAGGGTTAAGCCAAGCGGAGGTCAAAGACAGTCGATTAATTGGATCGGTCACCACCGCGGACAATTCACACCGGGGTCGTTCGATTCATCCGAGAAATGGTTACTTCGGTATATGCCATCCAGGAATTCGTGATCTTTGTTCTGTTGCTATGTATGTGTATATGAAATTGTTTTTTTCCGTATATGTATGTGTATATATATATATATATATATACATAAATATACGTATTTTATATAACACTCATACTGCGTATGAGTTTTATAAATAATTAATTGTTTTATATATGCATGTGTCATTTAAAAAACATTACAAAATGACGGACAAAGCAGCCTTCATAATTTTATTATACGTAATTTTTTAATATTCATTTTCATTTAATTAACTTTAACTCCATAAATATCATTTACTTGGATAAATTTAATTTTATTTCTATAAACTTCATTTCATAAAATTAATTCATTTTATCTTCATATATATCATACATTTCTTTTCATTTCCGTGCATTTTATTTTATTTGATAAATTTCAGTTTAGTTTATGCATTTCATTTTATCTCGTACATTTACCTCTTTTCCGCAAACTTGATGTAACTTTCATTTTTTTATAGTGTTTTTCTTAACGACCGAAAATTATTTGACAGCCCCTTTATCTTGACTAAAACAACTGGCAAAATCGTAGTCTGGAAAAAATGGTCTTTCCATTTCCGCATTTATAACTCGAGAACTACAGAATCGTTGTTTATGAATTTTTCATAACAAGACAGCTTAGAGTGTGAAATATGGCTCAGCAGCTATTGTGGCTATCGGGCATTACGCTGTATGGTTAATAACCATTGCAATGAACAAGCGTTCAAGCAAACCAACATTATGTTTACATTAACCAAACAAACGACAACAAAAAAATGGCTGCATACAACGGAATCTATGAACGAATACATGAATAAATAAACTAACCAGCATAGAAAAATTAACAAATGATCAACGTTTGTAGATTGTTTTCTGAAGCTGTTTCGATAGATCGTTATCTTAAGAGGCATTCTCAATTTAGACGCCAAAATAACGGCTATTTTCATGTTTTTTTTATAGGGTTATATTATAGATATTTATATAAAATTTGTTACACTTAACGAATACACTTTCGAAATACATTTAAAACAAATTATTTATTTATGTAACCCGAACAAACTTTAAACGCGTTTTTCTCGAAACAACGTTTTTCGACGGCTTATTGATAAAATCTTCGAAACTACTGAACCGCTCCTTATGAAATGTTAACCACATATTCTTTACAACTATGGCTAAAGCGCATATCAAGGATTTTCTTTAATTTTAATATTTACGTTTTTTCGAAAAATGTCCACCATTTTGTTATTTTTGCATATATCAAAAATCGTATGATATGCGCTATAGCCATTAACATACTGAATCTAAAGCCGGTTGATTTTTTTGTTTCGGATCATCTATCTCAAAAATTTCATCAACAGCGCAAACGTACAATTTTTCGGGACATTTTTTTTACTACCATTTTAGTCTATAAACAGTGACTTAAATAAATAATTATAAAAAAAAAGTTGTTTCGAAAGTGTACTTATTAAGTGTAACAACTTTTATATCAATATATATATATATATAATATAAAGCTATCAAAAAATTTGTAAAAATAGCCTTTTTTAGCGTCTAAAGTGAGAAGACCGCTTAAGGGTGGGAGAAATAAAGAGAGAGGGAGAATTTTATTATCGTAGGTAAGAATCCAACGTACTGAGGTAGCGCGAAACATTCTCAGTGGGTTATGTAAAATTTACCACAAGGCCTCGAAAATGTATTTAAAAAAATGTCTAACAGTTGAGTAGATTCGCCATCAAGAGGATTTTAACCCAAGTGAAGCCGAGCGAAGCTAGTAAATATTTAAATACGGAAAAAGGTGATTTTAAAGCCAGTCGACTTCTAGGAGCATCCTCACAATAGCCCACTCTCCATCCCATATAAGGTCGCCTGTCGTAACAAAAATGCCAGCATTCAGCCATTAACGGCGGGGTAAAGTTAATTCGTTGAAAAAAAGGCATGTTTTTAAGATTTTTTTTGGCGTAACGAATAGTGTTCGTTTATTGAAAAATTTACATATAATGAAGTAACATTTGAACAACATTCTCCTAAATTTGCATTGCAAAATATTCAAAATTGAACGAGTGAAAATTAAACCCCGGAGGCGCCTCGAAAAAAAGTTGGTTTGTGGGATGCACCATAACTCGCAACAGAATCATTTGAAACAAAACAAATCAAAATGCATTTGTTAAAGGAGATGTTTCTCGAGGTAATGACGGGAGGATTTTTTTTTTTTTTTCGATTTTTCGATTTTTCGTAGCACTTGGGAGCCAAAAACCCGATTTTCGCTAAAAAAATCGGCTAATTTGTTGTTGAAAAATTAGTAATTATTAAAAAAAACAAAAAAGTTCTCGACAATACCTGGTGAATTATGTGAAGAAGTACTGTGCAAAATTTCAAAGCGATTGGTCCAGTAGATTTTGAGTTATCATGCACACGGACTTCAAATATGTCAAGTCTCAGAAAAACGGTTTGAAAAACGCAGAAGAGAAGAGACGGCATGGAGTAATAGACGCTTAAATACGCATAACTTCGTCAATTTTACTCCGATCGACTTGAAATTTTAACACAATATTCTTGATATATTATGCATTCATTTAAAAAATTTAAAAAAAATTAAAAAAAAATTTAAATACTTTACCCCACCCTTAAGCGGTTTGCTGATAATCGGCCAATAATTCGTCGACCAGCATTGGGGTACTGTAGGCGGATGAAGAACGGCTTGCCAGATCTATGCCAGCCATTGGTGGTCCAATGTTTTTCATTTTCGGCAGAAGATCCGGCAGCCGTTGCTGGGCCAATATGGGCATATGATATTTGGTCAAGTCTCAGCAGTCATTCATGGTTTACCATTAACAACCATGCATGGTGCGGATCTGGCCCGTTTCCATAGCCATCACCGCGCCATTGTTTTTCCTCTGGCAGCCCGTCGTGGGCCATTACTGTGCCAATTGTAAAACCCTATTTGGGATACCCAATACGATAAAAACCCTTTTATGTTGATGATGTGATGTATTCAATATCACCTTCAGATAAGCAAGACTATTTATACAAAGGTCATTCCAAGGTCGAGGCCCGAAAGTCAACGATTCGTTGAGAGAAATTTGGAGAACTTTCCTCGAAACAGCCTGTCCTGGAAGCCACCATGACAGATGTAAAGGGTTCACAATGTATTTTCCCCATAGTCAACTTCCAAGCCAACCCTCTAAAGCACGAAGCATCCGCTAATTGGGGAGCAACTCCCGTTCCTCTACTGCAATGGCCAACGACTCCTGGGTTAACCATCACATGGTCTAGGTGCGTCAAACTAGCCAAGCGCAGATGCGGTGGCGGTTCAACGTTGTCCAGCAATTCAGCTTGAAGCTCCAGTGAATTATCGATAAGCCCTCGAGTGTCCAAACACAGAGAGTCTCCCGGATCAATCTCTACGAGCGTTTCCCGTCTTGGCTCTCGTCACGTGCGTCACACACAGAAATGAACAAACACACCTACGCACACATCCGCACAGGAACTCCGAACTTCTCTCCGGAGTAACACGTCGAGCACCACCGACATGTTAACCACGAAGTCAAGAAGTCGAACGTGATAGTCGCAGTGAGCTCGTTCAACTAAACGTAACGTCAAGGCATGAGGGTATTGCCTTCAGGGTTGCCGAATGAAGGTTAACGACGATGAAGATTGAGAGAGGTGTACGTCGGAGAGATTTTGAGCGGGTTTGAGGCTGGAAACTTAATTGAAGCTGCTGGGGGATTCGTAGATTGATAGCACAATCCCGTCGCTTCGCACTTTATAACATTCTGCACATGTATAAATATATATTTTCATACGCCGGAAGGCTTGGTGGGTATGTGTGTGCGTGTGACGCTTGAAATATTATTCCGCTCGGAAACTTGGTATCATTTGTCTAAATCTATTGTACGTATGCTCCGATTCGGTAGATGGCGTTGATGGAGACAAATACATCAGAGGGCGCTGCACAATAGCGTTGGTGCTTGGCTCTATGGAATACGTGATTTAAGGGGTCTTCTCAATTTAGACGCTAAAAAGGCTCATGGATTTTTCGTTAGGTTTATATTATAGGTATTGATATCAAAGTTTTTACACTTAATGAATACACTTTCGAAATACATTTGAACGAAATGTATGAATTTATGTAACTCAAACAAACTTTAAATGCGTTTTTCTCGAAACAACGTTTTTCGACCGTTTGATTCTTTTTGTTTCGGATTATCCATCTCCGAGATTTCATCAACTGCGCAGACATACAATTTTTTTAGGACGTTTTTTCAACTAACTTTTTTGTCTACAAATAGTGACTTAAATAAATAATTTTTTTTATTAAATGTATTTCGAAAGTGTATTATTAAGGGCTTCGTTTACTTTAAAATTTTCAAAAAAGCTAAATCGTAAGAAATTGAGTTAGAGTAAGAGGCAGAAGGAATTATTTATGGTCCAGGCATTGCTGATTAAGTGTAAGTCAGATTTTTTTTCGATTTTTCATAAATTAAAACTTTAAACGCGTTTTTCTCGAAACAACGTTTTCGGACCGCTCGTTGAAAAAATCTCAGAAACTACTGAACTGATCCTTATGAAATTTTAAGCACATATTCTATGCACTTATCGCTATATCCCGTAGCAGAATTAGCGCAAAAATTTTATTTTTACTATTTTTGGGCAAAAAACATGAAAAAAACACGTTTTTTGATATTTGTTTGTCCGCCATTTTGTTATTTATGCATATAAATTAATATTTGAGGTACGGGATATAGCCACTGTCACACTAAACCTAAAACCATTCAATTTTGTTATTTCAGATGGGCCGTTTTTCACATCGGCATTTTCACACTAAAAAAGTGGTTAAAATCAATAATTTTGTTTGTTTGTATTTTACAAATGTTTTTGTTAAGCCTAACAAGTTTTATATTGATAAACATAATAGTATGCTTGAAAACAATTAATAAAAATAGCTTTTTTCTCATGCATCCAAAGTAGACAGAGCCTTTAAGTGTAACAACTTTTATATCAATATCTATAATATAAACCGATTTTAAAAAACCATGAAAATAGCCTTTTTTAGCGTCTAAAGTGAGAAGACCCCTTAAGGGGGGGGGGGGAGAAGACCCCTTTAGACAGGCGAAAATAAGCGAATTTTTGAGATTTTTTTATGTCGAAACTATTTATTCTATATAATTAACATTTTATGGACATAATGTTGCAACTTTCAATTTTGCAAAATAAAACGTGTTTGTTCATATTTAAAATTATATTACGCGTCTCGTTCTCGATGATAAAACCGTGTAGTAACGTCAGTTGCTGCAAACTTCACAATATTCAGAGTATTATTTTTTAAATTTCCCTCGGTTGGTGCCCCTCGCTCCGCTCGTGGAGCCCTCTGGTGGCGCCATCCGTCCTCATATCGTTTTGTTGTGCGACACAAAACACAGTACTGAGTTATAAAAATCATCAAATAAATAAAGCATTTATACGAGTTGGAGATCTAAGATGTCAAAAGAAAAGAAGAGGAAAAGGTCGCGATCCAGATCTCACGAAAGAAGAGGAAGTGAGAAAGAGAAATTGCAAAAAATGCAAGATCAATTAGATAACCTCACAAACCTCGTGGTTGGTCTGGTTCGAGGCAAGGCGAGGGAAAAAATTTCGCCGCCAAAAGAGATTATCGATGGACTAGAGGTCCTAGGTAAGAAATATTATAAAATTTTCTCATCTTTCGTGTTTGTTTTCTCTTCTTGAAGACATCGAGCGATCACGACACACCGGGGGAAAAAGATCGCGGATCGCTTTTTTATCTAACCTCAAAAATGCCCTGACAAGTTCCACACGAACAAGCAGGTCTAAAAAACGCACGATATTCCATACGAATAGTGTGAAAGCCTCAAATTGAGCGAATTTCTTTATTCCAAAAAAAAAAAAAAAAAAAAAAAAAACTTCCACACGAAGTTTTTGAGGTTATCTCAAAATTCCATACGAATTTCCGAGACACGATCGTACAAGCGTAATCCTCAACAAGAGGATCTTCGCTCTGTCGACGTCAACAAGACGACGACAAAATACTGAAACCAGTATATATTTTCTCTCGCCAGATGCGTCGAGCGATCAGGATAAAGAGAATATGCCCGGCGTTGTCAATAAAATATCCAGTGAGCGAGCTTTTCCGCCCGAAACCAACAAGGTGACGGAGGCGGAAGAATTCGGCGATCCAGCGGAGGCCGCAAGAAAAGAAAATTTTCTCGATCTTCTCGGCGATGACCCGACTGCCTCTAAAGAGTTTGATATTACGTTCGACGTAGAACTTCAAACGAGATGGCAAAAATGGATGGAGAATGGGCTTCCGGACGAGACAAAGAAGAGTACTCTCGAAAAATATCCGAGAAAAACTGAGTTCTACACCGAGGCACCAAAAATTAACACAGAAATCGCTGCGGTCATGACGGAAATCGCAAAGAAACGTGACCAACATTTCGAATATACACAAAATAGTGTAGGTTCAGCGATTTCTGCGCTCGGGGGAGCAATTTCGATGATCCTCAACCCTCCCGAAGAAGGTATTGACGAACAAACAATGCTCGAATTCCTCTGTGATGCGGGAAAACTGCTCTCAGACGTGCATCACCAACAATCGGTGGCAAGAAAAGCTTTCATCACTCCGTTGATGAACAAATCGATGAAACCGATTATCGACGCCGCGAAATCGGACAAATGGTTATATGGAGAGAAATTTGCTGAACAGGTAAAAGAGGCCAAATCCGTCGAGAAAGCATGTGCGAATCTGAAACCAGCGGAAAAACCGCCGGAGAAAAATAATACAAGGGCCCCGGGAAACTTCAGGCGCCCACCTGCGAATTATCGACAGGTGGGAGGAACTCAGAGACGCTCGTCGATAAAATTCAAGCCGAGATCACATGCGGAGAAATCCCAGTCTCGAGGGCCTCGACACACGAAAAGGAAATAAATACGGTAAGCATAAAGTCCGGCCGTCTCAAATCCTTCATCAAAGAATGGGAAAAAATCACGACGGACAATTTTATTCGCCAATGCGTTACTGGGTACAAGATTCCCTTCATATCTGACCCGATACAAGCTGATATTCCGAAAGAACCAAAAAGATCCATGCGCGAAGAAAATGATTTGGAAAGTAGTATAAATCATTTACTTACATCTGAAGCGATAGAAGAATGCGAAAGTTGTGAGGGTCAATTCCTCTCATCTTACTTTCTTGTGCCAAAATCGAACGGATCAAACAGATTTATTATAAACTTGAAAAAATTAAATAAATTTATCGAAGCACCACACTTCAAAATGGAAGATATTCGGTCCGCAAAAAGCTTGCTATCGAAAGACGACTACATGGGAAAAATTGATCTAAAAGAGGCATATTATTTGGTACCCGTACATAAACTATACCGAAAATTCTTGCGTTTTGCGTTTCGAGGGAAAATATTTCAGTTTAAATGTCTTCCTTTCGGTTTGAATACGAGCCCATATATTTTCACCAAGATTATGAAGGCGGTTCTTACTCAATTACGAAATCAAGGTAGAATTTCGGTAATTTACATAGACGACATTTTGTTGATCAGCAGATCCTTCAAAAAATGTGAAGAAGATGTCGTGCGTACGAAAGAAGTTTTAGAGCGCTTAGGATTCATCGTCAATAGGGAAAAAAGTGTTCTTATCCCTACTCAGCGCTGTGAATTTCTCGGTTTTGTCATTAATTCCGGGAAATATACACTCGAGTTGACTAAAAAGAAGAAAGAGCAAATAAGCACCATGATAGAACCTTTCATGAAAAAAGACACACACAAAATTCGTGACTTAGCAAGTCTTCTCGGTACGCTGAATGCTGCGACCCCAGCGGTAGAATATAGTTTAACTTACTGCAAAAGATTGGAGAGGAAAAAATTCTTAGCTCTGATTGTGAGTAACAAAGATTATGAAGGAACGGTAACAATTAACAACAAATTGCGCGAGGATTTACTGTGGTGGAAGAAAAATATTCGCAGGGGTTTTAATAAAATAAAAACAAATGTATTTACACTCGAAATCAGTTCAGACGCATCGCTGACGGGCTGGGGAGCCTATAGCAACGGAAAAAGTACACGCGGATTCTGGGAAGAAAAGCATAAAAAATATAGCATAAATTACCTCGAGCTTTTGGCAGCGAGTTATGCGCTCAAATGTTTCGCATCAGAGTTGTCAGGATGCGAAATTTTACTACGCCTTGACAATACAAGTGCCATATCGTACATTAACAGAGCAGGGGGCGTGCAATTGCCACATTTGAGTGACCTTGCAAGAAATATCTGGGAATGGTGCGAGTCCAGAGATTTGTGGGTGTACGCATCTTATATACCGTCTAAAGAAAATGTCGAAGCAGACAGAGCGTCAAGATATACGAATTTGGACACAGAATGGGAAATTTCGGAAAAAATCTTTTCAAAAATAAAAGCGAAATTTGGACCTTTCTCTATGGATTTATTTGCGTCAAGTGCAAATAAAAAGTGTAGGAGATTTTGCTCTAGATTCCCGCAACCGAATGCGGAGATAGTTGACGCCTTTACATTTTCTTGGACCGATAAAAATGGACTTTATGTTTTTCCACCGTTCTCCCTTATCTCAAAAATTTTACGTAAAATAATTACTGACAGAGCCGAATGCACAATCGTAGTACCACGCTGGACGTCTCAGCCTTGGTACCCACTGTTTGTGGCACTACAGGTTTCAAATTCTATAATTTTTTCACCTCAATCTGGTTTGTTGCTGTCTCCGTGCAGAACGAAGGTACATCCTCTGGCCGCGAGTCTTTCACTGGAGGTAGCGAATGTATCTGGCAAGCATTTCAACGGAGAGGCCTAGAAGACTCGGCCATAAAAATCTTAATGAGCTCGATAGCCCCATCGACGAGGAAACAATACCAAAGTTCACTGCGACGATGGAAACAATTCTGCGTGGACAACCAAGTCAGTATCCATCAGGCGAGCTCTACGGACGTAATAAAATTCCTGACTGAAAGATACAGTGAAGGAGCCAGCTACGGAACGCTTTGTTCGGACAGATCTGCTATTGCGCTTATTTCGCAACACGAAATCGGCAAGGACGATTTAATATGTCGGTTTCTTCGAGGAGTATATAAAAATAAACCCTCCAAGCCAAAATATGACACTACGTGGGATGTAGGACCGGTCCTCGAGTACATTGAAAATATGTCGACAGCGCATGAGCTCTCACTAAGAGAAATCACGGAAAAAATAGTAACCCTATTGGCACTGGTTACGGCGCATCGTTTACAAACTTTAGCTCTAATAAGAATAAAGAATATAGTCGTAGGAACAGAAGGAATCACTATCAAGATTCCTGACTTGATAAAAACGTCGAAACCCGGAAAAAGTCAGCCGGAACTCTCGCTCCCTTTCTTTAAAAAAAGGCCGAAACTTTGCGCAGCCACGGCGATACTAGAATATATCGATCTTACAAAAGACTTAAGACAGCCGTCTAATAAAAATTTATTAATCGCTACGAGGAAACCATACAATGACGCGTCAGCTCAGACGATCGGTCATTGGATAAAAAATTTGTTAAAAAAAGCCGGAATTGATACAGAACAATTTTCCGCATACAGCACACGGCATGCCGCTGTTTCAGCGGCCCTGAATAAAGGAGTAGATGTAGCAACAATAAGAAGGACCGCGGGATGGACAGAACGATCACAAATGTTCGCGAAGTTTTATAACAAACCCATTCAGGGGAAAACAAACAATTTTGTATCCACGCTGTTACAGAAAGAATAAAAATTGTTAAATCCAATGATAACAGCTACCATGATAACGCTAAAAATCTACACGGTTTTATCATCGAGAACGAGACGCGTAATATAATTGAACGATCAAACGAGCCCGCCGAAGGCGGGCGAGGTTCGATCGTAATTATATGAAGCGTCTCGTTCGAAGATGATCCTCCCACCTTCCCCCTCGAAGGACACCGATGGATAGAAACCCCGGATCATCATCATGATAGCTGTCGTCATCTCTAAACTATATGAGGACGGATGGCGCCACCAGAGGGCTCCACGAGCGGAGCGAGGGGCACCAACCGAGGGAAATTTAAAAAATAATACTCTGAATATTGTGAAGTTTGCAGCAACTGACGTTACTACACGGTTTTATCATCTTCGAACGAGACGCTTCATATAATTACGATCGAACCTCGCCCGCCTTCGGCGGGCTCGTTTGATCGTTCAAATGGTGGCTTCAACTCCTTGACTGTCAGTGACGCACATATAATATCCGCCGTTTTGAATTTTAGAAATCAGATTTTAGATTCGGATTCAGCGATCTCGAAAATCCCAAGATACTTAGTTTCGTCAGAATCAAACCATTATTCAAATGTGCGACCGCCGTATTGGATCTGTCATTTTGAATTTTGGAAATCTCATTTCCGATTCGGATCCAGTTATAGGATAAATTTATACACAGGGTGATCCACCACGATCGGAGTTCCCTTTGTGGGCACACGGGGCGAGTCATTGAGAACAAAACGCTTTTTTTTCATAATTTCGTGCGACTAAAATTGGCCGAGATATTCGCGTTCAAAGTTCGAGTAATAGTCCAATAAACGAGACAAAAACCCAGCACTTTTTAGCGTAGAATATGAATTTTCTACTGAAGGTAGATGGTTGCATACTGAAAGTAACCCCAACAAAATGTTGCCCCTCAACTCGCCTCAACCCTAAGAAATAGGGGTTGAAAACTTAAAAATCGCCGTATCTCGATAGTTAATAGCCCGATGAAAAAATGTTTCAAAGAGAAGTTGCTTGGAATAATAAAATACGTATAAAATTATCTGACGTCCAATCCCCTATCTTTGAAAATAGCATCACTAAAACACGAAAGCAACACTGACCAACAACAAAGACGTTACATGGTATTTCTTTTGTTTATCATTTTTTTAGAAATCGCGACGTTATGGCTCGGTCTTCTAAACTGCATTTTCAAAAATAACATGACGTATAGCTCAAAAAATGATCGACTGATTCTGATGAAATTTCAAAAAAAATCTTTCTAACCTCATTCTCTAAAAAAGTGCTCTAAATCAGGGGTCGCCAAGTATTTTATAGTGGGTTCCGGATACTTTTTTACTGAATACTGATTTTTTTTATTGAAGCCCAGAAAAAAACTGCAAATATCAATTGCAGCAAGCGGGTTATTATTGTTTCTCAAAAAGAATATCAGAGAAGAATGCTTTTATAATCGTACACAGAATGAGTTAATTAAAGTTTTTAATATTCTGTGGCAGTCCAGTTTTCTGCCCTCCGGACCGCCTGCTGCTGCTCTAAATATTCTTGAAAATTGAAAAGAAGTCTTTGTTTATTGAAAAATATAGAGATTTTTATTTAAATTTCAATCTTTTTGTTTCAAAGTGTACCCTTCCATCAATTTTCAATATTTCTCACTTTTTCTTGGTTCATATTCTGCATATGAGTGTTAATAAAAGAAAAATTTTCGACGCTACGTGTCACGCCGGTCAGAAGACCATGCCATACCTCCGCCATTTTTGGAGATTAATTTAAAAAAAACACCATGCAACAGCAAAAAGTAGTAACAAAAAAATAACCAAAATCTCAAAAACTTTGCTTTAAAAAAATCATGCAAATCAGCCATTTTTTTCCTCGCCTAAAGGTACCTCCTCCCTTAACACAAAGATAAAGATGATTTTGAAGCCATCGGGGCTTCCGTAATGTCGAGTCCGGGACCGAAAGGCTACGAGGACCTCCTCTCATTCATACATATATATCGCAGCCCGATGTGCAATCTCGTAGATCCATTTGGATTAAAATACAGCAGAGACTCGATTACCCCACGTGAGCTCTGCCACCATTCACCCCAAAGTCAACTCTGCCACAAAATCACGGAAATTCCATTAGCTGCTGATGCTCCCAGCGTAGGTAAGAAACGGATGAACAACCACGAAGAAAAGTGACTCATGGAGGAAAACGAGACGGTGGAGGAAAAAATTCGTCATCCTACGAACTAGATTGGTGCACGGTTATATCGGGATAGTGCTTGGGGCAAGATTTACACTTGGAACGCTTGGCTGTGCTACACTCGCATTTCTAAACGTGTCGAAGCGTCCTTGCCGAGGAACGTACGTGATGAAACGAAAATTGAAAGTGCCAATAGCACATTGGTGGTTTCCTTTTTGTTTCGTATCTTATCGCGAAAGCCGAGAATAATCGCGAAACAGCGGACTCCAAAGTCGATGGTACGTGCTCCCCTAGTGGCATCGATGGAATATCTTTTTACGTGATTCCAGTCACGAATGGAGGTATCTTTCTGGGGAACGGACCAACGGATAAGAAGGACGAAGGACCTCTCTCTCGAAAGTCTGGACGGTTGAAAAGAGAATCTCGTAGTGGTGGAGAGAGAGAAAGAGAGAGAGAGAGAGAGTCGAGAAGCCTCGTACGGGACAAACAACATTACAGGGCTCACGACACGTTCCTCTCGTCGTGGTCGTCGTCCTGAGGCTCGGAATAAGAGCCACCCTGGAATTTCTACCAGAGGTATTTGCAGCTCTCCGGATCTCCCGACAAAGCCGCGCTAAAGCCCATACCTAACACTTTGCCAGCGGAATCTTGTTGCGCGACTGCAACTGGATCCAACTTGCTGAATAGTGGGTATGTGGTTTGCACACGGGAAATGAAAAAGTGCCGATGCCCAGCCGTCTTTTCCAGTTGTTTGCGCTGCCAGCACTGAAAGCTCGCAGATTATTGAAACATCTTGACGTTTCACGTCATCACGCGGCTACGGTGACAAATTGTTCGAAAAGACTCGCTCGACATTTGGTTGAAAGAAGAAATAAAACAATGACGGAAAATTTGGGTATGGTAGAACGAGCGCGTGCTCTTGATTTCTATAGATTTTGTTTAAAATTAAACCAGGCATTGTTTATAGCATTGTGCATGTTTGAGTGAATTTTCAGCACAGTCGACTATTTAGATTGGGAGATAATGGGTTTTAAAATTGCAACTTTTAACGGTGTAGGGTCTGCATTGATGAAAAGTCAGGTCACATAATTTATCGTAGCGTTCTGTTGTGTTTATAAATTTTGAACACAATTATGTTTAGATGGCAAACTAGTTAGGGACGGAATGAAACAAGTTTGGATTGCCTTTACTATTCAGTTTTGGTAAAAACGTTCAGTGATGACAGAATAATTGTCAGTAAAAAATATTTGTCCCCTATAATAAGATGATATAAGGCAACATCGCAGAACAGTATTATTCAATATAACGAGGAAAACAAAGTATCGTGTTCCTAAAGTTAATAACGTTTATCGTTAAAAAAATATTTCTGTTATAACGATTAATATTTTATTTTGTTTGTGTTATCTTCATTAACAAATAAAAGTGTTGGTTATTCGTGACTAGTTAAAACCTTCGTTCGATTAAAAGTTACTTGGAAATAAAAATTTGCGTTGCAGTATTATTTTAAATAGGCCGCGCAAACTTACGTTGTTGGATACGTGGAACGATTCGGTGTTGCCATATTAGTCCAGTAAAAGAGATGAAAACCCAGCACTTTTTTAACGTAGAATATGAATTTTTGACTGAAGATGAATGGTTGCATAGTGGAAGTAACTCCAATAAAATGCTGCCCCTCAACTCGCCCCAACCCTAAGAAATAGGGGTTGAAAACTTAAAAATCGCCGTACCTTGATAATTAATAGCGTGATGGAAAAATGTTTTAAACAAAAGTTGCTTGGAATAATAAAATGCGTATAAAGTTATCCGACGTCCAATATCCTATTTTTGAACTCTACTCCACTCGCACACGTATCAACTCCGAATTTTCGAATCGTTTTTGTGTCGCTATTTCCGAAGATCGGGGGTTCGACGTTAGATAATTTTATACGAATTTTATTATTCCAAACAACTTTTGTTTGAACCTTTTTTGATCGGGCTATTAATTATCGAGATACGGCGATTGTTAAGTTTCCAACCCCTAATTCTTAGGGTTGGGACGAGTTGGGGGGGCTAAATTTGATTGGGGTTACTTTCAGTCTGCATCCATCTACGTTCAGTAAAACATTCATATTCTACGCTATAAAATGCTGGGTTTCCGTCTCTTTTACCGGACTTTGTCTTCTTATTATAAAGGACAAATCTTTTTTACGGAAAATTATTGTCTAAATTTCAATGCAGACCCCGCAGTGTTAAAAGTTGCAATTTTAAACCCATCACCTCGCAATCTAAATAGTCAACTGTTCTGAAATTTCACTCAAACATGTATAATGATATGAACAATGTCCAGTTAAAATTTAAAGAATATCTATAGAAATCTAGCGCACGCACCTTCTACCTTAAAAAAAATGATAAAAATTCGATTGGAAATAAATTTCCCTTGAAGTTAAAAAAAAATTTGGTTGAAAAAAAACTTCGTTGAAGTTGGAAACAAAATTTGGTTAGAAAGAAAAATTGCCTTAAAGTTGGAAAAATTTGGTTGGAACAAAAAAAAACAAAAAATGCTTAGAATTTGGTTGAAAAAATCGAAAATCGCTCTAAATCTAGTTGAAAGAAAACCCATGAAAACGCGCAAAATTATATTGAAAAAAAAAAACAATATCGGTTAACATTTGGTTGAAAAAAAAACAGAAACGGGGGAAATGTAATTGAAAAAAAAATCGATCAAAAAACGTGGTTGAAAAAAAAATCGTTCAAGGTTTGATTTAAAAAATCCGCCCAAAACTTACTTGAAAAGAAAACAAGATGTCGCTTCAAGTTTTGTTGAAAACAGAAAAAAAAATCGCTCCAAATTCACTTATAAAAACACTAAAAATCGCGCAATATTTAATTCTAAAAAAATCCCTCGAAGTTAAGCTATAAAAATAAAAAATCATTCACAATGTTATTGAACGATACAACTCAAAATAAAATATTATACTCATTCCCAAAAGACATCACCGATTCGAGTGCCCGGTACTCGATCGTGCCCAAAAATGGTATGTCCAAGTACGCTGTCAAGCGGTCACCCATTTCACTACACGCTCCTGACACCCCGCCTTCATTGCTGTCCTCTACCCAACCCCTCCATCACGTCGTAATTGCCCAAGAATTGTTTCCCAACCACGGAATAGTCTTCGTATCAACCTACACAAATTGTAATAAGCTTCCCTCGAGAATTAATCTTCGTTAGATGTTTCAACCTTTTTTACGTTTTTTTTTTTTTGGCTCGCCCTCATACAGCTCCGAGCGATCTATCAGCCCTTCCGGCGCTCTATTCGTGAACTGGCTTCCCAACGGGTGGAGGAAAATCCCATTGTATATCCCTCCACGTCTATTAAGCAAGGATTACCTTAGTAGTCTCGACTCGCGGGCCCTCTGATACGTGGTGGTGGCTGGATCAAGCCTCGCCACCCTATCAGCAACCCCTCCCACCACCTCCTAATCTACGTACGTGTGAGTGTGAGTATTTCATTCTCATATATTGCACACTATGACTGTGTGGTGTCGTTTACACTGGCACACAGAAAACGGGCATGCCAAAGTTGTGCACTCTGTACAGGAATTACGTTGATCCACTCTCGTCTTTCTGGCTCGCTATATATATATATATATATATATATATATATATATATATATATATATATATATATATATATATATAGCGATAGGAATGAAATTGGATAGCGTGAAAAGCGTATACATACGAGAGAAAAATCGCAACACCATAGTCGAATAGTGGTAAAATTGTATCATACACGGCTTTATTCCATCGCATATAGTGCAGCGAGGCTAAAAGGTTTTTTTTCACGAAAAAGTATTTCGATTTAGTTCGCAAACGACGGAGGCGAAAAAAAAAGAAGTGACGCGTCGCTAACCCAAATGGTGTATGAAAAAACTTTTTCCCCCACATTTTTCGTCCTCTTTGTACGAGAGGACGAGGTATTTTCATTTGTTTTTTTTAAAGGCTCTTCGGACGGTATATTTGAAAAGCTCGATACGTGAAAAAAAGTTTTTTTGTCAAAGTTTGCAAAGATTATGTTTGGAAATGGAAATGACAATTATGATTGCGCGGAGAACCTTTTTGGGCAAAGGTTTTATAATTTGCGGTGGTATTTCCTCAAAGCCCCAATGCCTTCAAGGGTTTAGGTTTGTTTGGGTTTTGACGAGCTTAAGTTTTAGGCCACGGCGTTGCGGGGCCATTTTCGGTTTGTTGGCTCTGTTACCGACAGCCGCTTGCGAGTGTGCTGACCCGGGTAGCAGGAGGGCACAGGGAAACTGGGGAAAACTCGTGTCGATACAAGCGGTTAGTTTGGTGAGTTTATCGCTCGTGTTCGTCATTGGAAGCTCGGTAAAAAGAGCGCTGGCCAGTAGGCTGAGCGGTCACCCATCCGAGTACTGGCCCGGACAACGCTGTTGAGCACGGGCGATCACCGTCGCCGATCACGCGTCCACCACGGTCGATCTTTCGAGGAAACCGGAAGTAAAACGTGCGAAAGGACCGAGAACGCGAAAATCCGAAGAAACACCCCGTTGTTATCGTACCAGTGAGCTTCAAGGGGAAGGAATTCCCCGGTTTTTTTTTTGCGAAGGTTTATAAGGGTACTCCGAGTGGACGTCCGCACGGTCTTCGCTATACATGGCCACTGAATAAACGGAGGGAAAATAATACGCGGGAAAAGACGAGCTTCTTCTTCGCTCGCTCACGAGTTCGTGCCGATGACGAAGAATACTCTATGCTCCATTACTCGAATAAATATTTATCTTATATCGCGATTTCGCTCGTGCTCGTTTTTCTCGCATTTTTTTTTCTTTGTCGTTGCTGTTCCTTTTTTCATCGTGTTTTTCTTTCCCTCTCGTCAGGAAAGAGCGATCAGCGAGAAATCGATCCGGCTCGCCAGACTGACGCTCAACAGCACCGGCCAATACAAGTGCGAGGTGTCCACCGAGGGCCCCTCATTCGCGACGGAATACAAAACTGGCAATCTCACGGTTATTGGTAAGTCGAGAAAAAAGAATACAGTCAATACTTCTCTCTATATCTAATTGTTAATCGGAACACTTCTAATAATGTCATTGTTATGTTTAATTTCATTTGATGTACAATAATGATGATTCTTATATAATACATTTCAATAATAACAGTAATATTAAATAATGAATATTAATATGTATTCTACACAAACTGTAATAATAATTGTTAATAGAGTGTAACCTCGTTCATACATTTTTATCATTTATACGTCAAATTTCTCTAGCCCCGGCAGATTCCGTTCATAAATATAGCAATGAAGTTCCATCTCTATGTTTTTCACGTATACGTTTTTCGCGCTTGTACTTTATTAATTTTATTCCCCAGCGTCGGTTTCGAGGTTCGTTTTTTCTCAGTTATACGTTAATCACACGTGATATTCTTGTGCGGGAAAAAATTTCATGTGACTGCGTTTTGATGTTTTGTTTGATGTTTTGATGTTTTGATGTTTTGATGTTTCGATGTTTTGATGTTTTGATGTTTCTGATCTCGACTATGTATGCATGTACCGTCATTACATATCTCTTATCAATACGAACCTGTCGGTTATTTACTAGTCTAAAATGTCAAAGTTTAGTGTTCAAAACTTGCATTAAATCAAAGTTCAAAACGGAAATTCGAATCGCCATTTTCAAATATTAAAAAGTTTCAGATACATACTGTATTTCACTTCTACGTTATTCTCATTTATACGTCGTATTTGATGTACCCCTTGAAAAACGTATAACTGAAATTTCACTGTACTAATATTTATAAATGGCAATATAAATTATCAATATTTATGAATTATCATTATTATCAATGTTAATATGAATTGTGCATAAATTATTATTGACGAACAATTTAACTCAAACGATTCCAAGTGTTTATCCTTAATAGCATAAGATTGAGGTCTAAAAAACAAACCGATTTTCAAGATTTTTCCCAATGAGAGTATTGGGATGACGAGCTGGGGATTTTACACACAATTAATACATTGTCTTGCTAGATTGGTTTTTTCTAATTGAAAAATATTGATAAACAGTGACGTTATCGTTATTTAAACACAGTTCCGCCGTTTCTGCATGGCAAATCGGTGGCTCTGGCAAAGAGGGTCATCTGAAATGAAAAATAAAAAATGTGATTTTATTATAAATAATACAACTTTTGAATGACCGGATGTCTTATAAATTTTTTAAAAATTACTGAATCGCTAAGCTTCAGAAAAAAGTGCGATTTTCAAACGAAAAAAAAACGCCTTCAAGAATTTGTCATTAACAAATGCACGGATAAAAAACATTCGGTCATACAATAGAAAATAATATGGACCCTAAATTGTAAAACCCTGAAAAAATAATTACAAAAAAAATTCATTTCAGTTATATTTATAAAAAATATTAAATATATATAAAAGTAATGCAAATGAAATATAATTTAAATGTAATAATTTTAAATTGATAATTAACTTTAATCACCTTTTGTATCAGGGTTGATTAAAATATAATTTAAAGAGTTTAATTATTTCTCGAATTAATAAGAATTTATCAAATAAATGATTTAATATGGAATAATTATTAATAATATTTAATTTGACGAGAAATTTTAATCGATTATTAAGATATCTAGGTTTTTAATAGATAAATTTAATTCAAATAATTACTTATTAAATTAAAATAGTTTATATTTTTCAATTATTACAAATTTTAGGGGCCAAATGCTTTGTCCAAATTTGAAGTGAATCGCCCAAATAGATTTTGAGTTCCGATTTACGCCGTTTCATAAAAAAGGGTAAAGCGTCCGCCGTAGCGCAGTGGGCGACCTGACATTTCACAAAAAATGTCGTAACTCGGTCAATTTTTGGAATTGTTATAAAATATTTGTTGAAAATGAAATTTAAGACCCTAGGCTACAAACTTAAGTGAAAATCACATTCACGAAGTTTCAAGCTTACTGAACCCCCTTAAGAGGCGGAGATACCTTTGGGCGAGGAAAAAATTGCTGATTCTCATAATTTTTTTTACAGAAAAGATTTTTTCACCTTTTTTTAGACTTAGGGTATGCTTTATTACTACTTATGGCTGTTACATGGTATTTTTGTCAATTAATCTTTAACAATAGCGGAGGTATGGAAAAAAAGCCAATAAAAGCCGACGAAGTTTTTTATTTCATTAACCCTCACATGCAAAATATGAACCAAGAAAAAGTGAGAAATGTTGAAAATCTATAAAATGGTACACTTTGAAACAAAAAGATTCAATTATCCAAAAAAATTGCTTCATTTTGCAATAAAAAATACCTTTTTATTTCCAAAATTTTTTAGGGCAATGTTTCAGACAATAAGGTTAGAAAAATGTATACCAAATTTCATCAGAATCAGTCGATTAGTTTTTATACGTCACGGCACTTTGAAAGACCGTGCCATACCTCCGCCATTTACAAAGATTAATAAAAAAAAATACCATGTAACAGCGAAAAGCAGTAATAAAACATACCTGAATTCTCAAAAAAGGCGAGGAAATATTTCCTCTAAAAAAAAACCATGAAACCAGCAAATTGTTTCCACGCCAAAAGCTATCTCCCCTCCCCCTTAAGATAATCGATAGGTCGCAAACTCCTGGCGCATAAAACCGACGTATAAGCCCATGCAAAAATATGAACGTCGACGTACTGTGCAGCATAAAGACACGCCCTCTGTATGTAGATTTAATCTGGTATGTCGAGCTTGCTGGGAAATCCCATCGAATCTCCCGTATAATACGCATCGAGACGACAAAAGAGAGAGAAATCAGGAGAGAGCAAGGGAGAGAGATAAAGAGTTAGAAATCCAGACAGATAGAGACAGAGAGAGAGAGAATGGAAAAGAGGAGGAAAGCCGAGCCAAGCCCAACATCGAATTTACCCCTTTCTGTACATACTCATCGTCGTCGTACAAATTCACCTGCCGCAAATTTCGTGTACACAATTCTCGTAGCTTTGGACCCTGACACCCGCGAGCGTATGAATAAAAGCATGCGTCGCTCTCGCTCGGCTTTATTTCGATTTGTTTGGGCTTGTTCGGGTTCAGCTTTTTCCCCCTTTACGTTCGTATTTGATTATTCAAATCCGGCGATACGAATTATTCGTCGCAAAAATGTATGTATTATCATGTCGATATATGATTCTGTGTTGCATAAAAGAATAAACATAATTCAGATCGGAATTTATTCAGATCAAATAATATACGATACATTTTTATATCGATATATTATTGTACGTATTATATGAACTTTGAGGAAAAATTGTTATTATTATCATGCGTAAATATTATACACCACGATATGATATGGCAAAATAATTATTTGTAATGCATAAATGGACGTTATTATTATTATTATCATTATGTATTATTATGTGGGTATATAATTCTGTGTTGCATAAAGCAATAAAAATAAATCAGATTAATATATGTATATAAGAATATACGATATATTTTTATATTTCACGTATATATGAACTTTTGAGAAAATTATCATTATTGTTGTGCATAAATATTGTATACCACGATATGTTATGGCGAAATCATTATTGATAATGTTTGAATGGACATCATTGTTATTATATTTTTATAGAAATGTTATACATAATATATTAATTATAATTATGTATTGATTTAATGATATTGAAGCTTTCGAGATAAATTATTTTTAGGATAGTTGAAAATACCATGGTGATATTTTGGATGAGGGGAAAAATTATTGAGCCTTTTTTCGTGCTCTCCGTGTTTTTCGTATTTGTCACGCGAATGTTTTTATTTGTTTTCGTTCGAAATGAATTAAAAATGTGATCCGGGCTGAAAGCGAGGCTGGCGAGATCTCGTATGGTTGATGAAAAAGAGCCGTGAATAGTGCATTTAAATGTAAAAAGCAACACGAAAAAAATTGCACACCTCCTGCTCCATCAATGCGTTTATCAAGCTGACTGACGAGATTCGGTGGCCCGGACTACGTATAACCTTCATCAATTATTTGCCTCGATTTTTTTACCCTAATTCCATGCCGTCCAAAATTTTATGAACGATGGTGTTTTCGAATTTTCCGCCCCTCGTTCGCCGAAGGTATATTTTCAACAAGGTGCTCATTTCGATTCAATTTTTTTTCTTTCATTCTCTCTTTGGGTATATTACCATTTTTTCATTATTGATTTTTTTAAATTTTGAACGCGAGTGTGTGTAAATCTTTAACGAACACGATACACTTGGTTTTTCAAAAGCTTGTCTTACTTTTGGCACGATGTTTGGCAGACAATTTGGTAACATGGAAAAGGCGCTTTTGGTAGCGTATTACTGATCATTATTTTCAGAAGCGTTAACGATGACTCCGATTGAAAGTGTCATATTGTTTTTTTTCCTCGTTTTTTTGGCGATTTTTTTTCGCTTCATTCGGACAGGACATCCGTCACTCGTCCGCGAGAATCGAAAGCTTTATAACCCCCTCCCCCTTCCCGACCCGCCCAGACTAGAGTCTAGCTCGGACACGTACATTCGTAGGCAGATATAGATCTTTTACATCTATATATCGCCTTCTGTTTTTATCTATTTTTCCCATCTCTGCTGCGCATTCTCTTGGATTATGCATGAGCTCAGCTTTGCCAACGAAGAGAGAGAGAGAGAAAGAGAGAGGGAGAGAGAGAGAGGGGTTGGGGGGAAAGGGAAGCAAATATTTAAAAAAACAACTCCGTATGAATTTCCCTCGACGTGAAAAAATCATTGACGATGAATACCAGAATGACAGTCTTCCCGCTGCCAAAACACGAATGTTAACGGGGGAGACATACACCTAGATGGTCGAGGTCGAGGATTTAGAAGCTATGAACATTCCGTCGACCGTAGAAGACCTACACTATGGGCCTGGTATCGATCATTCCATGTAAGTGGACAAATTTCATGATTTATTCATTCCCAAATTTTCAAACGCGTTTTTCTCAAAACCACGTTTTTCAAATCGGTACCCAATATTTCTCGAAAACCAATTAACCGATTGCCTTGAGGTTTTTTGTGGTCATTCAATACACCATTATCTAGTAATTGTCATAGGATTTTTTTTCCGTTACTTAGTTTTTGTTTTATAGGCAAAATAATAATTAGTTTTTGGCCCAAAAATCACTATTTATGTTGAAACGTCCGCCATTTTGTTATAAATCGATATTTTCAAAATCCGCTATGACAAGTACTAGATTATAGTATCTAATTTAATAATCTTTTTGGTTTTTTTAGAGGATTTTTGAAGAAACGCCAGTGGGTACCGTATACGCAGATTTTTTCACGACGCTCCAAGGATCATACAATATCCTTGTATATTTTTGATATTTTTAAATAAAGAAAATTAAACATATTTTTGAATATATATATTTTTAGATAATTAAAATCCCAATAGGAAATTTCAAATAGTTTTCCTTGAAAAATTCACAAAAATGACATTATTTCCGGCTCCTAGGTGTATATCTCCTCGTGACTCGGCAGGCGACAGGTACTGCCTCGTGACTAAGTAGTGCAACCCGACGAAAGCGCTCGATTTCCGAGCCAAATACTCGCCTTCGTTTTCCCTACTGAAAAAAAGAACCAGATTTACTGGTAGACAACATTGGATAGATGGTTTCGAAATATTTCATCGCCGTGTATATGTAGGATGAGCCAACAACTATAGGGTCTCTCAAATTGACCTGCCATTTTGATTTGTTAATAAAACGTATTATTCATTTGAAAAGTACGAATATTTTTATTTTAATATAAGGTACAAACATAGAGGTTATGTGTGTAACACAATTTCCGATAAATGGCCGCCTCGTCCCTGTTTGCAAACGTCCACTCTTTTGACGAAATGTTCAATAACATTTTGGCATAATTGCGGACTAATTTCATTCGTGGTGCTTCCTTGACCTCCGGAGTGGTCCGTGGATCATTGGCGTCAAATCGCACGATCTTGGTGGCCAATTTACATAACATGACCATGAATCTTCGTCTGCAATAAGTGCATTGTTTCGCCCACAATGTGACAGTTTGCCCCATTTTGTTGAAATAATATGTCTTCCAAGTCCATGCCGTTTATGCCATTTATCGGATATTGTGTTGTGCACGCATAACCTCCGTGTTTGTTTCTTATATTAAAATGAGAAATATTCGTTCTTTTCAAATAAATAATACGTTTTATTAATGAACTTGAATGTCGTCATTTGAAGGTTATTTTGAGACACCCCTTATTAGCAGTAGAAATATTACATATCCCATCGGACTTGGGAGACAACTTTTCCTACAATAGTTGCACAGTTCGAAGGGGGTCATCAAGCGATAGGTACGAGGCTCATCCAGGTGGAGGCGCTTCGAAGATTTCAAGATCAGCTCTTTTTTTTATTGGGACCACTATTTTTTTCGAGTTTTATCAAGCAACTAAAAATGAGTTTACACACCAACTTTTAAGATGATCAATCAAAATTTCGTATAAAAAAAAACATAAAAAAAAAAGAATTCTCTGTAGGTAGCTTAGAATCGAGTTTAAAAACGGCGTGAAAACTGATTCCTATAAATGGTGCGCAAAGTGATGGCCACTACGTTCAATGTAAGCTTGCAATCTGAGTCGTATTAATTTGTCTTGTTAATCACGTCTGTCTGTATTAAGACCTTAGGCCACAGTAACGGGTAGAAAATCATGTGCGAATTTAACAATTTTTTTTCGTATGAAAAAGTGATTCACTTATAAATTTAATTACACATCTATTTAGTATCAATATCAAGCTGTTAGAAAATATACATATTTTTTTCGATGTACAAAATGGCCTAAACTACTAATATTTTCTTTTGTTATCTTTTTTTGGGCGCTCTGCGGCGTGACATTTAGCATCCGCAATTTTGACCTAGATCAAAAAACGAAAATTTCCGTCAATCTACATTAGAATACCTAGAGACGTACGTACGGAATTTAAAAAATATTTTTTATTCTAAAGTTGTAGGTATTTGAACTTAAGAAATGAATTTTCTGTGAAAAATTTCTTTATAACTGCTTATAAACTGCTCATAAAATGAAAAGTTTTCGATTAATCAGAAATTCCGTACGTACTTCTTTGCGAAATGCAATTAGGTACATAACTTTTTAATTTGATGTAAATCGAGTGTTGAAGTTATTTGTCACGTCAATTGGAAAAAAGCTGTTTCGAGAAGTTTCCAGTAGTCGGCCATTATGTAAATCGAAAAAAATTTATATGTATTTTCTAACAGCTTGATATTCATACTAAATAGATGTGTAATTAATTTTATGAGTAAATCACTTTTTCATACGAAAAAAAATTGTTAAATTCGGACATGATTTTATACCCGTTACTGTGGCCTAAGGCCTTAACGAGCAGGCACCAAATGAGGTTTCAACAGTTCAATACTCAGCAAAATCCAGATAAGTCGTAGGGTAACCTTTGGTCCCATTGTTCATAACTGAGGATCGTACCAACTTGTCTTGGAAAGCAGTAAGGAGCATGGGAGTTCCATAAAAATGTGTTTTCTCTTCAATGAAAAGTATTGGGTTGGCAAATAAACTCGTTCGTTTCTTCAGAATGGAAGAAAGACCAAAACCGAACGAACTTATTTCCTCACCCAATGCGACGACAGAATTTCCATCTGTCAGTACAGAATTACATTTTTCGCAACATGTTTCCTCATCAAAAGCAAGTTGATACGATCTTCATTCACGGAGAATGTCACAACAATGCAACGCAAGTAGCAGTTTTGCGAGGGACATTACTTTGAGCACTTATCATAGGAGTAAATCCTTGCGCGATTTTTTCAAACCAATTCTCGGCTAAAAACATTGACACTTCTTTTTTATTGGGTTTTTTATACTGAATCTTGATCGATCATTTTTAAATGTTGTGTGTGAGCCTATGTTTAGTTGCTTGATTAAATTCCAATAAGAAAACTTTCGTCCCATTTGAAAAAATCGAGGTGACCTTGAAATTTCCGACGCGCCTCCACCTGGATGGAAGTCGTAGCCATTCCTCGGATGACCCTCTTCGAGCTATGCAACTTTTGTAGGAAAAGTTTTCTCCTGAGTCTGAAAGGTTACAAAATATTTCTACTCCGTATACTTGTTGCCTTACCCGGTATTTACATATATATATAGGGTGAGTCGAAAATGTCGGATTCGACAGGAAAATCAAAATGTCACCTATCTGAATCACTCCCATGTATGTGCTACGATCTTTTTTCGTTCACGAGAAAGAATCATTTTTCTATTGTTTTTTTTTCATCTTTCCTGTAGCATAGTTTTTTTATTTTTTGCCCTTTGTGTATGTATATTTTCCTCTTCAAAGTTTTTAAAAGTAATTAGACGTCATTGATCTTAGTGTAAGTATTTTTTTTTTTTTTTAATCATCAGAACCTTGGTGTCTGGTTCTCTCAAACGTATTTTTTTCAACCGTTGCAAAACAATCTGAAACATTGACGATAGTGTTCAGCTGGTCGTTTATTGATTACTTGACAGTGCAGTTTATAACGATAGCACAAGTAAAACAATTGCGAGGAAAGCACACGCACAAAAGAGAAAAATGCTTTTTTCTCGAAAACTAAAAAACATCGAAGAACATACATGGAGGTGATTCGGATAGGTTTCGGTAAAAGGCATCTAAATTTTCCTTCTGTATGTCATTTTTCGCGCTGTATATATTTCGGGCCCTACGAGCAGAAGATCGACCATGAGCAAAAAAAAACTTTCACATTCACGTGAACTGCAAGCCATGATTATTGCTCAATCCAATAAAGATGACCATCTGTTAAACGAGCACACTCCATTTTTCTTGCATCCAATATTTATCGTCAAGACCTTTCAACCTTTTACGATCCGATATCTTTCCCTGTCGCCCCCCATTCGAGAGCCCCGAAGCCACTATGCCTCAATGAGTATCGCATTTACACAAGGGCAAAGAAAACCTGCGGAAAAACGTGGGCTGGCTGGTCACCCATCCATGTATTGTCCTGGGCAACCGCTCTTTGGCGCCCAAACGAAACCATTTATTTTTCGTAAAATTCACCCCCACCCACGAATTTCCACTCATCTTCAAGGGCTCTTCACCGAGCCACGATCGCGTTACGAATTCCCATCTACGTACCCATCTACGTACGTTCCCATCTCGTGTAAGTTGAATCGGCCCGCTCAAATCCTCCGGCACGGTCCATTTCTCTGAGTCCGTATATGTTCCGAATTTCGGAAACTGCACGTGATATTTGATCCGTTCGTGTTACCATATTGAAATGTCAGCTACGGCGTTACGCGTCCCACCACCCGATCATTTAGCTGTACGCCGAATAACGGGGAATTGACATTAATTAGTGCGACGTTCGTTGCATATACTTATACATACATACATACATACATACATACATACATACATACATACATACATACATACATACATACATACATACATACATACATACATACATACATACATACATACATACATACATACATACATACATACATACATACATACATACATACATACATACATACATACATACATACATACATACATACATACATACATACATACATACATACATACATACATACATACATACATACATACATACATACATACATACATACATACATACATACATACATACATACATACATACATACATACATACATACATACATACATACATACATACATACATACATACATACATACATACATACATACATATATATATATATATGCATATATATACATGTGTAGATATATTAAAATATGTACAGTCGAACCTCGATATAAGGAATCTCAAGGAAAGTTCATTATATCGAGTTTTCCTTATACCGCAGTCATGTTCCTTAAAATGTTCTTTAAAAAAATGTATTAGTATTATAATTATGGGGATA
Organism: Ophion obscuratus; assembly: GCA_964007375.1. NCBI lineage: Eukaryota > Metazoa > Arthropoda > Insecta > Hymenoptera > Ichneumonidae > Ophion > Ophion obscuratus. The sequence continues at coordinate 10,357,256 of OZ023314.1, read as the reverse complement.
TTTTTCAAAGAAAGAAAAGTTTAAATGAGAGCATTTTTGAAAGAAATTAGCAATTACAGCATAATGCATATGATTATGTCGTCGTATCAAGGTTTCGGGTATCTATCGCCAAGGAATGAACAATTCTTCGTTAATATCGAGATACACACACACACACACACACACACACACACACACACACACACACACACGCACACGCACACGCACACGCACACGCACACACACACACACATACATACATACATATATATATATATATATATATATATATATATACATACATACATACATACATACATACATACATATATATGTATGTATGTATGTATGTGCAGGACACGTGACTTTGGATGTAATATTGTTGAGGTTGCGCTATTTTACTTGCAAGTGGCTGGTCGAGATACATAGTAAAAGGGAGGAGAGAATCGTATTGGACGAATACGGAATCGTGAACCGAATCGCAGATTTCTAGCTGGTCGATAGACCAGGAATTTACATGGTAGCCACAAACGTGCATGGGTGAGTGAAGCTCCGCAAAATCCAGCACACGCTTATACCTCACTCTCGCTCTCTCCCTCTCTCTCACTTTGTCTCTTAAGCTTTCCGTTTCTCTCCGCCCCGCTCTGTTCAATCTCACTCTCTCTCTCTCTCTCTCTCTCTCTCTCACCCTCTTTCTCTCTCCCCCCTCTGCCTCCTTCTCTCTTTGACCCCTCTTTATCGGCGCAAAGCGAATCCCCGATGAAGGCCCCAACGCGTGATCGCCAAAACCTCTATTCCCTGTCCTCGTTCTTCAGCTCCTCCGGAATCTCTGGTGAGGAGCATTTATCCCTAGATACCTTGTATAGCTCGCCCTTTGCAGGTGTCCCAGCTCTGATATGATTATCGCAGGCATTTGAACCTCGTTCTCGAGTCTTTTACAGCATATCGAAGCATCCTTGTGCGGTGGTCGTATTGTGAATAACCTCAAAAGCTAAGTGTCGCAATTTTTTTTCTTCGAAAAACCCATCTGAATTTCAAATCGTCTTCGAGGTGTCGCTTTTTTCTCGACGAGGTACGAAATTTTGTGTCCGAACGATGATAAAATGAACAAGGTAATATCAGGATTAAACTCTCATTTTGTGGTTGGAAGCAATCTTAACGAAATATGATACTTTTCAAATCTAAAACCTTTTATAGCGTACTAAGGGCTTTTTTACCAATGTTATTATGAAAAACATGTTTTTCGTATATTTTATAGACTCGTTTTCTGCATAGTAAAAAAATTCTTTTTCCATATAGTTTACGTAAAATTAGACATACATACACACAATATCAGAAAAAAAAATGTAAAAACTTGGGTTGGATAATGGTTGAAACTCATAGAACAGTTTTGCATTGAATATTTAAAAAGCTTTCTTATAAATTCCTAGAGGGGCTTTTAAAACGGAAGGTCACCTCATCGCGATTGGTATGGTAGAACAATTATAGATACTCAAAAATCTCTGAAACGGCTCTTCAGATCCCGTCGAAACTTTGCCAAACGACGTCAAATAGACAGCTGTTCGTCCATCTATTTGACGTCGTTTGGCAAAGTTTCGACGGGATCTGAAAAGCCGTTTCAGAGATTTTTGGGTATCTATAATTGTTCTACCATACCGACCGCGATGAGGTGTCATTCCGTCTTTAAAGGAAAAATCGCATTTTCTCAGTTGCTCCTTGATAGATCGAGCTAAAATGAAGTGCAGGCAAATTCGAGAAGCGTTAATTACCAAATAGCAAAAGTTCAAGAACTCTTAGCCGTTTTTACACAAACTTCCCACAAACCGAAACAAAATTTCCGAAAACGATAGAAATCGCCCAGCACGATATTCTCACCTTGCCTGCTAAATTTCATCCGAAAAAAAAACAAGCCTTGAAACACCTCAACTTAACAATATTGGTGAGATTGGTACCAAAAATAAGTCCAGTAGCTCTTCATACTAGTCTCCATATGCTGTTGAACTTTGCATCGTTGGAACGCAGTAAAAGTCCTTTTTACCTTTCATTTTCCATATTTTTATTATTATAGAAAATCTTGTTTTATTATATTTATATTGTAGATTGCTAAACAAATATCTCAAAATATGGTTGAAGAGTTTTTGTGGGCAACATTTACCAAAAAAAATTGACGGACTTCAAAAATATTAATTTACTTTGCATTCCGAGGATGCAAACTTCAACCTCGTCAAGCCTCCACTGGATTGAAGCAGACTCTTCGTCTCGATGCGAAGAGCACAAAACCGAAAGATGAAAATATCTGGGTCACGGTGATTCAAGATCATGAAATGGACGATCACTGGTTATTATTACCAAACAATCGGACCGAGCAATCTGAAAACCCATAATAGATAAGCAAATATAGAAACTTCGATTAGCACAGTCGCGGGGGATCCGCGCAGCTTCCCTAGGATCGTCCGACCGCGCGAATATGACGCTTATACAAATTGATCATTCACTTCGGTTGTTCAATTCAGTTGAGAGAGACACGCGAGACGGCCTTTCTACTAATGCCCATTGTGCATGTGAATGCGAATGCTCGCGCGCACGTGCGTGAATAATAACGACATCGGGAGTAACATCGCTAAATCCCCCAACGAATTATCCGAGCAGAACATTCATGCGGCGATCGCTCGTTCTCGTAACGTTTACCGAGATTGATCATTTGCGGTCATGAACCGCGCTAGAGCGATGCGCACATCGTACTCGAAGCGGATTCTACACTATGTACATAGAAATCGCTCATACGATGTAATCAAAATGGAAATGCTGGATTATTTTACATATTCTCGCGCGAAAGGGCAACATTGATTCATTTAAATAAGTCGTCCAATAACTTTGTCCCATTTCAATTGGTTGAATAATATTGCAGTCAAAACTTCATGGATTATGTACCAATTCTTTATTTCCCATAGGGGAAAAATATGATTTTCAATGATTTTTCGAGTCGACTTCGAAAAAAAAATACAGCGAATTTTTTGCGATTACTAGTATTTGGCAGAAAAAATTAACCATACTGGAAAGGATCCAAATTCAATTTTGCGGTCAGCAGAATGATGATAATTCAATTCCGAATAGGAAAATTTCACAAAAACCTTTTATTTAAGAAATTGAATTTTATTTATGCAGTCCAAAATGCATCTTTAATTTTTTTGATGACGGTATGTAATTAAAAAGTTTTTCAGAAGTGTTTTGTATTAGGAATTTATTCCATCTATCCTGCTGTACCAAATATGGAATTTTGATTTTTGTCCTGAATGCTCAATTTTTTCTGGCTAACACTCCATCGCGAAAATACGCTCCATTTTTTTTGAAGGAGGGCTTGAAAAACTATTGACAATCATATTTTTCGCAGCCGCGAAATCACCGCGTAAGATTCTTGAAAAACGCATCGGTCCTCTAATTGTCACCCTGTATTTTTACGTATACATATATGTATATACGTAAATATATCAAGCAAATTTACATATCATAATATTTAACATAATTTAATGCATTTTAACGAATAAAACGACTGTATTTCCGCTCCGCACCGTATTCGGTATACAGTGGTTGCGCACTCTCTTCTGCGCAGCTCACCTCGCAGCTGGCAGTGCCGCGGTAGGCTCGCGCGCTTCCCCTCCACGCTCGCCCAAGCCACGCCCTCTCGACCGCGCCGCAGAGTGGGGATGACCGGCTCGATCGAAGCTCCCCTAATCGAGTGTCTACTGCACATCCATTATTTCGTATACATAAATAATTACCTGTGAATAGCTAATTTAAAAATTAGTCACGCGCCAAGTCCGGCTGATGATTAAATTCTTTTCCATGCCAAATGAATGTTAATTATCGTGATCACGTACTCGTTCGATTGGCATAGAATAACGGTACGGGGAAATCGAGTGCCGATTCTGTCGCGACGGTTTTGAACGTTCGTTCGCGGACGAATTTCATTCACAATGCAAACAATGAAAACGTCACGGAGGTAATTCCCGTCGATTCGCGCGTGTCTCGGTAATTGCGATATTTCGTTGCATTCGATATTTTCGCAGCAATCTCATACTCGTTGACGAGCTTTTTTTCCCTCAAGGCCACCGTTAATTGCATAATTAAAACGTGTACCGCCACGTATGGCCAATCAGAGTGAATTCGATTCGTCATCCCTGACATTTGGCTTTTTCTCTACACCTGCATCGCGCTGCACTTCATCGAACGGTAATTTTTTCCTATTCCACCAGAAATTTCACCAGAAAATCGACAACCAATTTGTTTTCCCCCTCAATGATTGCTATCATCGAGAGCTTTACTCCTGTGAATTTGGAAACGCATAACCGCATGGTTCACGTTTCCGCTCAAGCGAAATAACATTTTTGGCATAACGTAAAATTTGGAATAATCAGTGCTCATACGTAGCTGGTGGAATATTCCGGCGTTTCTCAAATCGTGCAAATCGGAAATGCAATCGCACGTACGCGCAACAGCCGGTGAAAATACTATTTCTTCAGTCCCGCTGCCTTTTTATGATATTTTCCGGCCATAGCCGAAATCCAAGGGAACACAGGTGCTTGCTACAAGACCGGCTTGATCTTGAGGAAAGCTCGAGGCAATGCCTTCCGTAAAATATTTTATATATACGGGGCGTCCTGTTATGAATGGATAATCCTACAACTGTCGATAGGTTAGATCATGTCGTACTATATGCTGGAATTTCAGGCAAATGAGATTTTGGGCTTTATGTTATTTTTTTGAAAAATATCATTTGCTTTTCGTTTTTCGCATGCCGTTTCTACAAATGATATAAATCGACAATAACTAAGCAACTTTTTGAAGTAATTGGCACGATATGCGTAGTACATTTTTGTTACACTGCAGGCTATCAAAGTCAGATGTTCGAATTGGTTTGTATAAAAATTCTCCATAAGATCTTTTTTTCATAAAATTTCCTCAACACTTAAGGTTAAAAAGAAGACTTTCCTAGATAAAACAAATAACCAAGAGTATTTTTAGAAAAACCAGGTCAAAAAAGTTATCACGTGTAGAAATGGCATCCGAAAAACCAAAACCAGATGATTTTTATCTCGAAAACCATGGAACTTTTACTAAACTGAAATTCCACCATGTAGTAGGACAGGGTCTGACCTATCGACAGTTGCAGGATTATTCATTCATAACAGGACACTGTATATGGGGCATTCGACGCCAAATGTACCACTTTTAAACCCGACACCTTTTTGATTTGGCTGAAATTTAAATATATTCGAGTTTTTTCTTCTAAGAACGCTTTTGTGATTTCTTTCAAATTTTGTTTACATAGTCGGTAATCCGTAGTGAATTTATGACAAAATCGACGTTCTTTTTTCAAATGCTCATCACCTTCTGCAAATTGACCAAGTAAGACATTCTTCTCCATTTTTTTGTTTTGAAATCTACTTTATGAGAAAAAAAACATTCAACATAATCTTTGAAATAATTTTTTTAGTTTTCTGAATAAAAAAAAACGAAGTTTTAAAAGTTCAAGATTTTCTATTTTTGATTTTTTTTTCGCAAGAAAAAGATTATTCATTTAGCATTTTCGGCCGCAAGCCCCATCGTGGTAAGATGTTTCTTCCTATTTTTTCTATATAGAAAGAAATGTTATTTTTGAATTTTTTAATTATCGATTATTCTCAAGTGATACACGTATTTATATGTGATCGAATAATATAATCATAATTTTGTAAATCATAATTGTTAAACTATTATCATGAATGTTATTTTTATTATAATAAATGCATTAGTTTTATCTAATTAATTTATCGTAATTATTATTCATGAGATATTTTATACAAACATGCGGAATGTACAACGTAATAATATGAAGCGCATGCACTTATTATTATTCAAGTTATTACCTTGCATACAAATGTGTTGCAAGTACCTTGCAATATATACACACACACGCGCACGCACGCACGCACACACACACACACACACACACACACACACACACACACACACACACACACACACACACACTATATATAAAATTTTCCACGTGCTTATACGTAATTTGATCATATCAATGATAATAAGTGCATTCGCGGGATATTATTTTTTTGTATTGTATCTGCTACGGCGAACGCTGCGCCAATTTTAGCTTCCATGTACAGGGATTTTCCCCCTTTTTACATTTCCCACCATTTTCTCCAATCCACATCCCTAATCGATCCCCACCTTGCGGCCCAAGCCGACTTCCCCCTCTGTATGGCATTCAACATGACGGTTTTTTTTGTCACTGGTATAGGGAAACTGCGGAAAACCTATACCATAATACAGCCGGTCACGAGTTCGCTTCCCAGCCTCGGAGCTAGTCGCGTTTCGTCGAGAAATAGCTCACAAGGCTACAGCCATACACATCCGACACACACAGACGTACCGGTCCGTGTGCGTGACATCTGTGTAGAACTGGAGCTACGTCACGCCTGTGTTTTTATTTCTCGCTGAAGCTACGAGACGGTGATTCGAACCCGCGACCTCCCGATGTGTTGATTTCAGAGGCAAGCACGCTAACCACTAGACCAACACATCGGTTTTATTCGCGTGATATTATTAATACATCATATGTATGACTTATCAGATATTTATTAGATACTTATTCTCTTGAAGTTTGCATCGTCCGAATGCAACGAAAATTCTTTGTCATATTTCTATTTTTACCTTCTCATTGCGTCAAAAATTATTTTTTTCCCAAATTCAGAAGTTAAATCTCTAAATAAGTAAATTGAAAAATGATTCAGGGATTTTCGTATCTAAGTCTGCGAAAATAAAATTAAGCAAATAGCGAAAAATAATTCTTTTTGCATTCCAACTATGTAAATTTCTACATCCAAGATATTTTATGTATACATGCTAATATACACCGTACTAATATTAATAACATCAAGCGCCTGCACTTATTATAGTCAATATTATTACATTACGTTGTAATGTCTCTTTCTACTACAGTAAGTAGTAAGCCGAAAAGCCGGACCCTCACTACAAACAATACAACATATATATACCTATACATTGTAAAAAATCACGTGATGCAATCGCGTCAACGGCAATCCTGATAGAGGAATAAGCGGCGAATAAAAATGGGGGTACGCTGGATCAGGATGAGCTTGCGACCATTGCAAGGGTCTTTCGGTTGAATTTGAACAGAGAATGAAGGATCCCGTGGATATAATAGTAGAGACGAACATAACTCTTTATTCCTTTCCACTCTTCCTTACAAAAGTGTTACACATGCACATATATGTATATACAGAAAACAAGGAAAAGTCGAGCTGGCCATGTCAGCATATTCGGGTCGAGGAACGATGAGCCACGAGTAAAGAAAAGAAAGGAGGAAAAAAACCAGCGGAGAATTCTGACGTGCGATCTCTCGTCGTTTTTCTGGGCGACCATCTGTATATACATCTATATACACGTGGTATATATCCTCCACTACGAGAGTCGAGAAAACGACGAGGATTTTCACGGATTGCTAGCTCTGTGGTTTCTGCTGCGTCCGAATTTCATGCACACACACACACATACGCGAAGTGGAATAATCGTTGGTGAGAGTCCCCGAACGCGAGTTGCGTCTACGGGTCCGTGTATACGTGTGCGCCCATATAGTGACGTCCAGTCTCATCCCGAAGAATCTGTAAGTCGAAGTAAAGACCTGTCCGTGTTGGAAGATGCATGCACGCTGGTGGGAACCGCGTGTGTAAGACGGGAAAGGGGATGAAGTCGAAAACTGATCGATTTAGTATGAAGACATCTATAGATATGTATGATGTATGTAGTCTATTGTGATTGGGGATTCGAGAATGAAAAGAGGAAGACGAGAGGAATAAGAACCCAGGCATCCAATGAGGTCGTGGAGCAAAAGCAGACAACGTTTGTGTGCCGAATGAAAGGGCGAAAGAAAGGGAAGAGAGACAGAGCAAAGTCTCGATGTTTTCCCTCAGCACCTCCCGGAGGTTTCCAAGCACAGAACTCCTCCAGCGACGAAGACGCGCAGTTGTTCTTGAATTTCGCCCCGAAGCAAGTCAGCATAGAACACGAAGGGATCACGAGGGCGAGAAAGGATTGCGAAGTGAGAAGGAAAAAATCGGGAGAACGAGGGCAGAGCAACAAAATAGGAGAGTAAAGCAAAGTAACGGGGTTTGTGGGGCTGGAAGGCGGAATGGAGACTAGCAGAGCGGTGGTAAGAGCGATATGGGATGAAGGATCGTACAGTTAACTGGCAAAGGAATGGATTGAGGCAGGAGCATCGAAGGGGAATAAAACTAGAGAGAGAAAGAGAGAGCTGAGAAAGTGGTTGGGTTCAGGAAAAAGGTATCAAGGAATTGGAAAAGAGTAATCGAATGGTCGAGTCTCTGCTCCTCAACCATGTTCTATAGGCCTGGGCAGAATATCACAGGGACACGACCGTACCCATATGAAGGTGCATTAGATATGTATATATGTGGATGTAACTAATGTACTATATATGTACAGGGTGATTCACAACTATTGGGGTTTCCTTTGATGAGCGCAGAGGGTATGTGCTTCATTCCCATCATGCGACAAAAATTGCAATCCAAGTGGATTTTGCGCTATTCCTCGATTGACACCGTTTGAGAATTGTTCATTTGAAATTTTCAACCGGAATTTGTTGGATCTCCGAAGAATAAGCATCCTTTCGTGAGCCCGTGCACAAGTTTACCGGAGAGTCCCAAGATGCACCCCCACATCTCTATAGGAATTTGTCAGGGACACCGCACATAGGGAGCCTTCATCGGGATCCAATTGGATTCTGCACTGTTCCCAGATGAACGCCGTTTGAGAATTCTTGCCACGTTCGAATCGAGAATAAGTGAAAAGTCACGAGAAAAAGCTCGGCGTGTTGAAAAATACCGTGCACGCTTCAAGAGCGCGTACGTGTGTGGTGATATTATGTTAAAGTGCAGTAAAATGGAAAACGAATCATAATTACAGTAGATCTGCAGTGATGCGATTTAAATCGATTTTTATGATGTACTTTTTTGAGCGATTTATACTTTTTCAAGATTAGGTTTATACTTTTTTGAGATGCACTTATAAATTTTGTTTGGAAAATTCAATGTACGGACTGCAATGGGATCCGTCAAGAATCCTATTGGATTTTATGTGATAATTTGGGAATCCTTTAGGATTTAAATTGGATTCGTACATTGGATTCAATGACGTTTTGGTATAGAGATCCGATGCGATGACTCACTGAATTCCTATCAGGAAGTAGGGACAAGCATGGCAATCCAATTGGATCCGACGCCAATATCTGCAACGGTAGTTGCTCACACGCGGTTCCTTTTTGGAAGTATCAAATAATACACGAAAATTATTGAATCATATTATCCATTTTCAACGTGAGTCTCCATCTTCATTATTGTTTAGCGAAAAAAATGTTTCTTTCAAAGAGGGCCCACTCTAGAGGCCGAAGAAATAGGTTTTTTGGGAATGTTTTTTTTCAGAAAAACTACAAAATCAATCGAGATTACAAAAAAGGTTGTTTATCATATATATCAGTGACTATATACAATAATCTTTTTGGATCGATTTATTTCAAAATGGCGGCTGTGCAGCGTTTATCTCAAAATTGCTTTTTTTAAGTTGGCCGGAAACATAATTCAGAAAATTCTCAACCGATTCACTTCAAACCTCTTTTGTAATCTCGATTTATTTTGTAGTTTTTCTAAGAAAAAAAATCCTCGAAAAGCTTATTTTTTTCGGCCTCTAGAGTGGCCTAACCCCTCAATAAAAAAATGTGGTTTTTAATCGCTGCTCGATCCAGCTTGCACGTTCCGCGCCTGAGCAACTACTGTGCCATTGTTTACTACTTATCGAACATTATCTTGGCCAATTTTTGTCGCGCGACATTAAAAAAAGCTTTTTTTTTTCTCGTGACGAGGCACTCTGCATGCTCAAAAAGGAAGCCCTAAAAGTTGTGAATGACCCTGTATACAAAGACGTGGATAGTTAATCCCTCGAAGACTTTCGACTTGAAGGACCGTCTTCAAAACTGCCATCTGTGCTGATAGCCAAAATTACACAGATATAACAGCTTCAAATATCCTTTTCCCACACACGTATACGTGTCCATGTGCACAGGCACAAAGAGCCTCTTTGGCAAGGCTCCAGCTCCGGTCAATCGCCAGTAGATAACCTCCAGCAAAAGGATTCGTCGTCGTAGTTCTGCGAGTGAAAAGCTCACTTGTTCGCGGTACGAAGTGGAATAAAAAGACGTTGAGCGTAGTAAGAAAAAAAAAACAAGCCGAAGGGAACGAGTTGGCGAACGGAGGAGAATTCTCCTAGGATGATGGAGAGAACAGAGGGTTACCGAGGAAAACATGTGGATCGCCAACTTTTTGAGGTCGATCGTTCAATGTTGAAAATTCAATTTGATCCTTTTCCCTGGGGACTCGGACAATCACGAAGGTCCCAGGGATACCTTCGGTTGGAAGAGTCCAGTCGTCAATCATCAAGCGTAACTTTCGTATCCAATATTTATAAACGTCAATGACGTACGGAGGAATAAACTCGCAATCTTTCGTTCCTCCGCGACGAGTCGTTACGTCACGGGGCCTCAAGATCGCAATAAGCACAGCAGCGAAGTGCCTGGAAACGCCTCTTGTCTTTTCTATCGGGCAGAAGAGCAGGTACTCTTTAGACTCGAAGTGCCGGATGCCCGAGGGCGAAACTCTCACCGGGAAGACGCGGCTTTCTTTTCGCAATTGCTTCGGGCAACATGGCGAGTCGCAGAGACGAATCGTCTACGCTGCTTGAAGTCCTTCGTGCTCGCCCGGACGAGTAATTACTTATCAGCCGGATGGCATGTCGCAGGGAAAGGCAGAGGCGAAAGAGAGACCTCAGACTGTTACGATCCCTCATGCGAAACTTTTCTGTACAATTCTTCATCTGGTATTCCTCCACTTTCTCTCTCGCTCGCTCTTTTTCTCGCGAGACGGAAGTCGTCGACGAACGAAAGACGTAAATAACGCCAAGAAGTCGAGACACGATTTCCCTCAATGTCGCGTCTCGGTGCTCCCAGACGGAAGTAAAAATAAAACTCGAAAGGCAAAACTGAGCCGCATTATTGGGTCTCTTCGTTAGGGAGAGTTTTTTTATCATCCCTTGGAGGATTACTCCAAACCGGAAATCCCCCAAATTGAAATGCAAATATTTCGATTTTTTATGTTAAGAATATATATACAGGGTGGAACATTTAACGTGACCACCCCAAATACCTTCGTTGCCTTTAGAGTGAAGAAAAAATATCAGGAGGTAATTTGATTGATTTCGAAGGGTGATACAGTGGTGGAAAATTCATTTTTGTCAAGTTCATAGTCTTTGCATCCTCAAGGTCACCAATGGTTTTTTTTCAAATCGGAACAGGTTGTTTTTTTTATTAAGACGCTGTAGCTGTTAATCAGACGAATCCAACGACCTATGATATCATGACCTTGAAATGATTTTTCACCAAAATAATTTGGTGAAAAAAATCATTCCAAGGTCACGACATCACAGGTCGTTGGATTCGTCTGAATATAAGCGTTTGAAAAACTATTTATGATCTTGAGAAAGCAAAAACTATGACGTTGACAAAAAAGAATTTTTCCCCAATGTATCAGCCCTTCGAAATCAATCAAATTACCTCCTGACATTTGTTTCGTCACTCTAAAGGCAACGGAGATATTTGGGGTGGTCACATTGAATGGTCCACCCTTTATATATATATATATATATATATATATATATATATATATATACATATATATATTCTACACACATATATATATTGGTTTTACAAATATAGAAAAATATTAAAGTTGAAAATACAAATACTTTTTTTAGACTTTTTACATTTAAATATAAATACGAATATATAAATGTTAAAAGTATAAAGAATATTTTTTTTACTCGAATAGTTGTCTATATTTCTGAAATTAAAAATAAATATCAACATTGATTTAAAAAAAAACTCATTTATTATCATTATTTGAAGTGTTTTTGTGCTCAATATTGAAAAATCAAAAGATTTGCATTTTATTTTTCAGGATTTCCGGCTTGGAGTAATCCTCATTGAAATGCCAAAGTCACGAGAAAATCATTAGCGCTAAATATGGATGCCATTTTTTTATTTTAAATTTACAATTATGGAAAATAATTAAAATTAAAAAGATAAATATTTGTTATACTTCTTGAATTTAAAATAAAATAGTTTAATAAATTTGTCTTTAATAATGTTCAACATTTGTGAAAAGAATTAATAAACAAACGGCATGCATATTTCGCGCAAATGATTTTTTAGTTACTTCGTCATTACGCCGTTTGTTTGGGTTTCTCGGCTCCTCATAGAATAGTTATCAAATCGTCCAACCGAAAATTCGATCCATTGTTTTTTCCTCTGAAAAATCCATTTTTCTTTCACCAATATAATAAAAATTGAATTTCTTTCATTATACATTTATATTTTCATTAAAACTCACAGATATAATAGTTATAAAAAAAAAATTACCAATTATCTTATTCGTCGTTAATTTATTTCGCGTGCAACGTGTGCGAAAGCAATTTGTTTTTCTTTTTCGTCCTTCGAACGGTTATACCTGCGCGTATTCTTTCGCACGGATAATTTGTTCGTCGCGTGCATTTCGGCGTAATTGATTACTGCCCGATAGGTCGCATTTGGTTCTGAGTTTGCTATCGACCAGCGGATCAATTTTTCGCGTAGCCACTTCGCAACAAAAGAGGAATAATTAATGAGAAACGTTGAAACGTTACAAAAGCTCGCCACAATGAGAACTACTGCAAACACCACGGTAATGAAAGAGATTTTGGCGACCGGAAATTTTAGCTCTCGTTATTATCATTTACAATGATTTTGTCTTCCGATTATTTATTAGTTTATTTAGCTGTTGGACTAATTGGGGAACACGGCTAAAGCGAGGACAGCCAGAGGGGAGAAAGCGAACAAAAGAGAGAGATAGAGATTTCATCGAGATATTACTCTGTACCCATACGGAAATTGGTTCAATGAGCACTCGACATCCTTTAATGGATATTCTATTCCAAAATAGGTCATTAAGGGCTTAGGCCACAGTAACCGGTATAAAATCATGTGCATATCAAGTTCACGTGAATTGAACTATTTTTTTCGTATGAAAAAGTGATTCACTCATAATATTAATTACGCATCTATTTATTATGAATATCAAGCTGCTAGAATTTTTTTTTTTTTTCGATGTGCATAATGCCCGACTACTAATAGTTTCAGTTTTTTAGGCGCTCCGCAGCATGACATTTAGCATCCAAATTTTTTTACCTAGAACAAAAACAAACATTCTTGTCAATCTACATTAGAATACCTAGAGAAGTATGTACGGAATTGAAAAAATATTGTTCTATTCAAAAATTGTAGGTATTTGAACTTAAGAAATGAATTTTCAGTGAAAAATTTCGGTTATAACTGCTCATAAACTGCGCATAAAATGAAAAGTTTTCGACTAATCAGAAATTCCATACGTACTTCTCTGCAAAAAGCAATTAGGAACATAACTTTAAAATTTGAAGTTAATCGAGTGAGAATTGTTAAAGTTATTTGTCACGCCAATTGGAAAAAAGCTGTTTCGAGAAGTTTCGAATAGTCGGCCGTTTGTACATCGAAAAAAAATATATATATATTTTCTAACAGTTTGATATTCACACTAATTAGATGTGCAATTAATTTTATGAGTAAATCACTTTTTCATACGAAAAAAAGTATTAAATTCGCACATGATTTTATACCCGTTACTGTGACCAAAGTCCTTAAGTGCAATTGTGGGATCGAATATGTAATTTTCGCAATTTAATATACATATATGAGGTATCTAACCTCAACTTACAAGGAATATCACTTAAGTGTCCGCATCTCCTAGTTCATTTTTTTTATTAAAAAAAATTTTCATCCCTTCACACTAGAAGAATTTTGGTTTTTGATTCATTCAGATCGGTCGACTACTTGTGGGTGAAACTGCAAAACCACCCCTCGACACGCCTTTCTTTAAAGGGTACTTTTGCCCCTGAAAACCGTTTTTCCGCAGATAAAAAATATCCATCTAATAGTTTTCAATGGGTTATCACATATATGAGTTTCAACAAAATCGACACCGGACACTTAAGTAATGTTCCTTGTTAGACAACTATTTCCCTCACCATCGTTGATTGTAAATTTCAATAGTAGAAAACTTTATTTCTAGAGACGAAAAAACACCTAACTCTTTTGAAATCTATTTCCCGGGTGGGGGTAAAAATGTCGAATGACCAAATATAGAACGACAAAGATTTCGAAACGACAGAATTATAAACTCTCAGAATAACGAAGGTTAAATCCTTCGAAATTTTATCTTTCGACTGATAAAAAAACCGAATGACTATAAATCGAACCATTATTTATTGGAGAGGTAATTTATTCGAAAACGAATATTCAGATTGTCTGCAATTCGGAACATAAAAATACAGAATCGAAAAATGTAGAACACCCATATCTCCGAAACAGAAAATAGCGAGTGCCTAATATGCATAATACTGTCTATGGCGAAAAGCAATATATCGAAACGCAAAATGTCGATGGCCCGAAATGTGGAACGCCGAAAGGTCGAACGACCAAAATGGCGAACGTGGTGGGGCCCGTCACGTGGGATGACTGTCTTACGATATTTTAGCCTACAGACCGCCAGCGCCATCTCGCAGCTTCACTCTGAGGCGCAAGTGACGTATTGCTCGATTCGCCATTCGGGCCGTTCTACATTTTGACCTTCCGCAATTTCATCCACTGGATTTTTCGGCCGTTCGCTTTAATGATTTTCTGCATTGTGAACCATCGCCATTTTTTTAATTCGGAGAATTGTCGTCTCGAATTATTTAGTGTTATGCATACAGGCCCATCGATTTTATGTTTTTCGATATTTTATTAAATCTGATTTTTATTTTTCGCTACATATCAACTTCCGAGATGTTCATATTCGTAATTGTTATTTTCGAATTCACAGACTCTAGTAAGATTGATCTATCTATATTCGAACATTCGTCATTTTCGAATTCGACATTTTGGCCCATCTACATATCGATCGTTCGACATTTGTCCCCCCACCCCTATTTCCCTACCCGTTGCCCGTCTGCGACTGCAACGAATCGAGAAGTCCACTCGGGTCGTTTTTAAATTCTGTAAAAATCTAGATACGTGACAGACCTGTCTTGTACATTTTTCACCAAACCTCAACTCGTGCTGCCGATGCTTTTTTTTTCAAATCCCAAATAAATAATCTCGCGGACAAGAAAATCGGAAACACGGTTTTGTTCGGCCTGTCACAGTGGTGTCCTCCCTTAAGGCAATAAAATTACGTAACAAAATATAGGCAAAAAGCTATATAAGGAGAGAGAGAGAGAGAGAGAGAGAGAGAGAGAGAGAGAGAGAGAGAGAGAGAGAGAGAGAGAGAGAGAGAGGGAAAGAGAGGGGGGAGAGAAGGGTAGAAAAGTATAAAAAGATAATAACAAGTCTGCGAACCGAATTTTCTAAAAGTTCGCGGCTGAAAAGTATGGAAACGTAGGGCGAATAAGAGAGGAAGCATTGAATATTGCGGAAGAAAAATGCAGAGAGAGAGCCAGTGAGAGAAAGAGAGAGAGAGAGAGAAAAAGCGAGAGAGGAAGAAGGAAATGGAAGACAGAGAACCCGACTGAAATGAAAAGAGATCAAGTGATGAAAGTGAGTGTGGAAGCCGCGGTGGCCGGGTGGGGAGGTTAATAGTCCAACCAGCCGGTGGAAAGGGCTGTCATGACGGTTCTCGTGCGCCCGGTAGCCCGGGAGAGCGGATAAATGTGTGCGAGGGTACGGAAAAGAGGATCGTTGCAAGGGGGGTCGAGGCAGGGTACAAGCGGAAATTCCCGGTGCAGCAGGGAATAGCTACTACGCGCGTTTTCGGTGTATTAAGTTCCAAAAGCTGAGCCGCTTTTGCTGGACGTGAAGGAGAGCTCGCTGCAAAAAGAAGGCGAAATTCTTTGAAGGAGAACGAGAGGAAATAGTCAGCCTAATAATCCGGTTGGTTGCCATATGCCACGTGTAATGTTGCGATTTCTATGATAACGCCCATCTTCCTTGCCAATGCAACTTCGGACACGATCCTCGAGGACCGTCCTCTCTCTCTCTCTCTCTCTCTCTCTCTCTCTCTCTCTCTCTCTCCCTCTTTCTTTCTCTCTCTCTCTCTACACACACACACACACGTATATATATATATAATTTGTTCGCCCGCCAGGAAATCGGATCCTCTTCATTCGACGTACATGCATATTCGTCTCATCCTCTCTTTCGTAATAAGAAACAAATCCTGTTCTGGCTGTGTGTGTATCTATATGAACGCCATATAAAACCAGTGGATTATACTGTGTGGGGAAGTGACCCGGGAAGGACTCTTCTGCATACGAGAATACATTTTAATTCCGTGACGTCAGGACATTGATGAAAAGGATGTGAACGTTTCATTCCCATGTTATCCACCCTTTACTGTTTCTGTATTATTGTAATCAATATTGATAGTTCTATCAATGATAGCGAGAATATTCATATTATTATTATTTGTTTATTATTATTATTTTTTGAAAATCTGATTATTATATTTTGTAGTCTTGTTATTACAGCTTTATTATCTTTTTTAATCTTATTATTACAGTTATTGTAATATTATTGAGAGTACAAAAAAGTCTCCGCCATTTGACAAAAGATGGCCAGGCCATAACCAGGAAGTCATGTTTGAAATTGTCAGATGTAAAACGTCATGTCGTAGAGTTGGACATTTGGCAAGACCATGACCTTGAAATATTAGCGATTTTGTATCAGCATCACATAATTTTTCGCCGTGCAAAAATGTCGAGTTTTGAGCCGAATAAGCGTCATTTGCGGCAACTTTATAACTCTTCTTTACTTCTTTAACCCTAGAACGATAACCTGGAGTGAAAAACCACCCCAGACGAGTTTAAATCTCGCGCCCTTCACGAACTTTTCATGTTTGTCACCCTTTTACCTCATTTTTTACTAACTTTTCTTACTTCAAGCGTAATCGTCGTAGGCCTACGTGATTCTGCATTGAAAAACGAAAAGAATGAGCCCAAGTTGAACCCTTTTCGTGAAATTATACCGGAGATGTGAATTGTTCAAAATTGGGGTGGTTTATCACCCCAAGTTTTACCACAATAGGTCAAAGAAAATAAGGTTACCATTCTAGGGTTAATTTAAAGAAATCTGCAGCTGAGGCGCATCGATTGCTTGTAGAAGCATATGGTGAGGCTGCTTTAAGTGAGAGAAGTTGTCGTGAGTGGGTTCAAAGCTTAAGAATGGTGAGTTTGACGTCGAAGACAAAGAACGTGGCGGAAGGCCGAAACGAACACGCGGAATTGAAAGCATTATTGGAAGGAGATTCGTGCCAAACGCAAGAGTTCCCGCAAATGACGCTTATTTGGCTCAAGACACGACATTTTCGCACGAAAAAAATTATGTGATACTTATACAAAATCGCAAATATTTCAAGGTTATGGTCTTGCCAGATGTCCAACCTTACGATATGACTTTCTACATCTGACAATTTCAACCATAGCCTCCTGGTGAAGCCACCTTTTGTCAAACGGCAAACACTTATTTTTACTCCCAATATTATTATATATTATTATTATATTATTTTATTTATTCATTTCTTTTATCATTATATTATAATTCGTTATGTTCATTATTGATATACTGTCTCTATGTTATCATAATTAATATCGACATTTCTATCAATAACATAAAAATATCAATATTATTCTTTTTGTTGCTGACACGAGTACTATTATTTTATTGTGAAAATGGAGAAAAATCTTTTAAAGACTATGGGCATCTTCGTTGCGCCGGAAGTTAGGGGTTGCCCCATAACATCCAGAGCACCGTCGACACCCCAGTGCCGGTCTCTCATCCCGCTTCATAGGGGTCGGAGGGGGTCATCCCTCTCGACCAGGGATCCACGAGATACATGCCGGCTAAATCCTCCCTCCTCTGGCCGAAGATGTGTACCCTCAGATCGACCTTCCTGTCCTGTCTCTCATTTGAGGGTTGCCGCCACCTCTTCGGGAGTCGTGACGCAATCCAGGTTCATGATCGCCACCCAGATAGACAGTCGTGATCATCACGCTGTGCATACAATTGATGAAACAAATTTTTCAGCATATTGACTACATGTCATGATGCTAAGCCGTGAACTCAATTAGTATCGTGAATGTACAAAGCATTTTGTTCTCAATATGTCGTTTACAAATGCATTGTACGTTTGGAGCACGTTGAACTCATATCGCTGTGCTCAATTGTCCACAATTAATATCTGCTAATTTTACGTCATATGGAAGTCATCAATATGATGATACGTCGGAATATGATGGCGATATGCATGTTTCTCAGTAATACATTCCACGACGGCAATATGCATGTTTTCAATGATACATTCGGTAAGCGCAATATGACGGCGATATGCATATTTCTCAGTGATACATCCCATGAGCGCAATATGACGGCGATATACGTGTTTGTTAGTGATACATCCTATGACCGCGATATGTATATTTCTAAGTGATACATTTGATGAGCGCAATATGACGGCGGTATGTATACAAATCCAGAATGATACAAATAGGCAGACACAAAGAAAGTTTGCACAAGTGTTAGAATGGCTAGGTAGGTAGCGCACTTAGCTCTCGAATTAGAAGACGTAGGTTCAAACCATAGGTAGGTACAAAATTTAACTAGGCAGGGTACGTTTTAATCCATTTATCATATAGGCAGGAACACAAATAAAGCATACGGGGATATAAAAATCCTACCAGATTTTTTTAATCAACATGTTTAGATTTTTTTATTTTTCACGCTATGACACTCATATGAGCTCCTTATGAGCACAGCATAGTTACGTCACGCCATGCCGCTAATATGAGCTCCGTATGAGCACAGCATAGTTACGTTACGCCATGCCGCTAATATGAGCTCCGTATGAGCACGGCATAGTTACGTCACGCCATGCCGCTAAAATAAGCTCCGTATGAGCACAGCATAGTTACGTCACGCCATGCCGCTAATATGAGCTCCGTATGAGCACAGCATAGTTACGTCACGCCATGCCGCTAATATGAGCTCCGTATGAGCACAGCATAGTTACGTCACGCCATGCCGCTAATGTGAGCTCCGTATGAGCACTACAATTTCTTCACGCCGTGACATCCACATGAGCCCCATATGCACTCACTTATTGTTAGATATTCGTGAGCCGAATTTGCTAGTCTGATGAATTCACTGCATGCATATTCGCGTGAGAACAACTTTGCTTCATTTGGATGTATTATTGTGAATCATCATGTGATGCAAATATGAATTCAACGGGAACACTCATAAGGGATACACAGCTGTGAGACTTTCTGCGCTGCAGTGATGATGTACATATGATGCCAATATGAGGTACATCCGTCTAGCTGGGCAGCATCTACTGGGAATCATGACCGCGCTCTGAAGGGAGCGCTGGAAGCTTTGACTCTCCTCTCGTCCCGTCTACACTTAGAAGAGCGATCGTCCGTCCTTTGTCTTGCGGTATCCCCTGACCGTCACGTTGTCCGTCGTAGGATTCACCTTTGTATTTACCTGTCGCAGTTGGTCTGCGAACGTCTTTCCGTGCTGGGACTTGACGGGGACTGCAGTGCCCCGGGGCATGGGGCGCGGTCTGTCCTGCCTTGCCTGTTTTTTGTCTTCGTTTACCTGTCTCTTCGGTTCCGTTTTTTGTTTCTTCTGTCTCTTTTTCATCGTCTGTATTTGCCAGCTCCGCTCTGGCGGTTGCGTGTCGTCAGTCGCCGGCTGTTGGGGAGGGCTGGCTTCAGTCACGTCTCGTTTCCGTTTCGGCGTCTGGTCCAGTTTCGTCCTTACGTTTTATCTGACTGTCCTTAGGTTCCTGAGCCTTTCGCAATTACCCAGAGCGACCTCAGCAGCCTCCGTGATGACTTTTATACCATCCTTCGTCTCTCGGTTCCGGTTTTTCTGTATACCTGTCTTTTGTTGCATGACTTTGACTCTCTCAAAGATTGTCTGCAGTTGCTCCTTGAAGTCGTCGATCGTCGGCAGTTCTACACATTTTGTGGTCACGTTCGTCAGTAGACCGTCGCCAGTTGCGCTCTTGAAGCTGGCGAGGCTTGCATTGCTGCAAACGCTGCTGTGTCTCGTCCGGTTAGTATGAGCCTCCAGTAGGTTGATGTCTCTGTCCGTCCTGTCCTCGTTTGTCTTGTGAGCTGGCCGGCGTAAGGCATGTTCTGCATTTTGGGTTCGTTAGTTTCCCCTCCTGCTGGATGCAGACTGGGTACGCGGCCTCCCCACCCCGCCCAGGTGAACCCACGGGGAGGATTATGAGCACTATTATTAATATTAATGAGAATATGACGATTAATATATTTATTTATTGATATATCATATTAATATAGTTATTTTTGCTGTTGGTATTCGTACTATTCTGATTAACTAACATTGATATCATAAACATCGATAGAATCATATATGGTCGCGCAGCATTCTAAGGTGACGAATGACAAACAATCATTGACGTCATGTCAAACTCATGGACTCAGCGCTATTCCCTTAAGGCCCTAGGCCACTCTAGAAAAATAGGCTTTTTGGGGCAAATTTTTGGAAAGTGAAAAATTTACCTAAAAAATCGTCAGATGATTATTAATGACAAATGAACTATGCAATATAAAAAAAATATCCGACGTACGTCCATAGACAATGTATTTTTCAATGTATATTCAACATTCGAAGTGAATCGGTTGAAAATTGTCTGAGTTATGTTTCCGGCGAACTTAACAACTGCAGTTTTGAGATAAACGCTGCACAGCCGCGATTTTGCAATTAATCGCTTCAAAAAAATTATTGTATACAGTCAGTCATATATATGATAAACACGCTTTTTGTAAACTCGATTTATTTTGTAGTTTTTCTGAAAACAAATCCCCAAAAAGTTTTCCAAAATTTTTTCGGCCTCTAGAGTGGCCTAACCCCTGAAACAAGAACTTCTGTAAACGCTCAATTCAATACGTGCGTCAAGCTGCGTTGGCCTGGGCCAATACTCGGATGGGTGGCCGCTCAGCTCCAGCCCGTCGACGACCGAGCAGAACGGCAACTTTCCAGAGTTCCCGCTGACAAACTCACCCAGTGAAACAACAGCCTGTATCAAAACAGGTTTTTACAGGTTCCCTGTTCCCTCATGGGCACACGCCATATGATGGTGCATCGAGAGAGAGAGAGAGAGAGAGAGAGAGAGAGAGAGAGAGAGAGAGAGAGAGAGAGAGAGAGAGAGAGAGAGAGAGAGAGAGAGAGAGAGAGAAGAGAGAGAGAGAGAGAGAGAGAGAGAGAGAGAGAGAAAGAGAGAGAGAGAGAAAGAGAGAGAGAGAGAGAGAGAGAGAGAGAGAGAGAGAGAGAGAGAGAGAGAGCGGGGTGGGCAAGACTGGGGGTCTCTCAAGACCTGGAAAGTGCGAAGTGACAAATGTGGGGTAAACGTAGAAGAGGATGGAAAGGTCCACAACAGCATACGAAGGAACATTGAAAGGAAAAAAGCTGCATTGCAGGGTGTACACATGTGATGCAGTCGCGAACCAATTTCTCTTGATAACGTCGCGCGTCTCTCCTATTCATCACCTCACACACACACGCACACACACGCACACACACTGTGCGTATGTGCGTATATGTGCATTTAAGAATCCGATACCCTCGTTCAAAGTACTAGGATTTAGCCAAGGCGCAAACCGAAAATTGAACAAAGTGTCCTTTCTCATCTCTCACAGTCGTGCCCGCTCTCGATAAAAAGATTAACGCAGTGATTAATGTTTCGGCCTTTCTACCTCGCCAGCCTTCTTCTCTATCACCGTCCTCCACTCTGTACCAGTAGCGAGACCCCTTCACCAGATCCGGGCTCGCATTTGTCTTGCAAATTTCCGCAATGTTAAAGTATTTCCATTTTCCGGGGGCGAAGAGGGAGAGAGAGAGAGGAAGATGGAGAAAGAGAGAGAGAGAGAGAGAGAGGGAGGGAGGGAGGAGGGAGGTAGGGAGAGCGCGAGAAAGAGAGAGAGAGAGAGAGCCAAGGGGTTGGACGTAGAGGGGTTGGGAGAGCTCTTGGAAAGCAGAGAATATATGAACTTGCTGGGGAGAACGAAAGGCCAAGCAGCTAAGAACAAGATGAGAGGGAGGGCAGACCAACCCAATGGAACAGAACCCCAAAGAGCGGGGGGGCGAAAGCGAGCGAGGGAAGAAATACCACGCAAGGGTTAGGAAAACCTGAAATAAGAGAGAAAAGTAAGGCGGATAAGGGACACGTCTAAGAGAGAAAGAGAGAGAGAGAGGAGGGAAGGAGAGAGAACACGTACTTTTGAGTATCGTAAATATTCATGATCCTATAAATATTCATGCATGCGATGTTCAAAGAGAATAGTGTAAAGAAGGAAAAACCGAGAGAAACGACGTCAGATTTCTTCCGGGCAAAGTAACCCGTTTCCATTTTCCAAGGGGACAGGGATAGCTAAGAGGCTCACCCGTGTGTCCCGATCACGTCGGAGCGTACGACGGTCTCGGTTCGTTTCATGTTCTCCGTCCTCCGTGGGGGAAGATCTTGCCGGTAACTTCCGGGACTCCCGCGTCCGAGCCCTCCACTTCCCGGTCACGACCGGAAGTCCTTCTCCAAGACCAACGAAGCACCATAGACGGAACAGATGACAGGTCGTATGGTTGGGAGGAAGGAATAGTGACTCCATGTTTGGTAAATACGGGGCAACGGTGTGTGATGTGCCCTCTCCCCTGGCCGCCAAGGACGCGTGGGAATTTTTAGTTGATCGAATGAGAACTGCTCTTTAGGGAAAATTCTCTTGACTGGGGGTATTGATTTCTAATTTTTTTATACGCCTTTGGCTTGGACGATTGGACTTTCTCCAAGACCTCACTCGCAGTCTTCAAGATCTCCGGGAGGATTTGCACGAGGGCACGGGGAAAGTGGGGAAAACCTGTGCTGATGCAGGCACATTATCACCGAGGCGCGTTCACTATCGCAAACTCGGGAAAACTCACCACTGAGCGGTCACCCGTCCGAGTGTTGGCCCCAGTCAACGATTTCTGCCCTGGGGGACCGCCAAGAACGCGCCTCCTATCGGCTCCTTCGGAAGAAAAGGCTCGGGGCAATACCAGTGTGCCACTTTCAAAAAATCGATTTTTTTGATGCATTTTTCGACAGTTCATACTTTCAATAATATCCTGTGAACATTTCAAGGGCGTATCTCTAATCATTTTATCTTGCAAAAATCGATAGTTAAATCTTTAAAAGCGTTTTTCTCGAAATGAGATTTTTCAAATTTTCTGACATTGTAACTCAAAGAGCAATTATCCGATTGACTTGAAATTTGAACTGAGTACTCTTGAATATATTTACTCTACAATGACGTAGGATATTTTTGATTGAAAATTGACGATTTGGCATTGAAAAAAAACGATCATTTTATAGGCAAGAAAACAGACTTTTTTCATAACTACGCTATTTTGTTATATTTTGATATTTTTCGAAAATCCTACGTCATACAGGAAAATCCTACGTCGTACAGGAAATACCTTCCAGTGTAACGACATTTTTTCCTTTTTCGATCTCAACTTTTTTTAATTTTAATTTAAGATATAGCCAAATATATTCTTAATCTTCCGAACCATTTAATCGAGTACTTTTCTTCCAAAAAATTCCCGAAAATCGCCCAAATTTTCAGTGCTCACACTGGTATAGCCCCTTAATGAAATTAGTCCGCAATTATGCCAAAATGTTACTGAAAATTTCGTCAAAAGAGTGAACGTCTCAAACAGGGACGCGACGGCCATTTCTCGAATATTGTGTTCCACACATAACCTCCATGTTTGTTTCTCATATTGAAACAAAAATATTCTTACTTTCCAAATAAATAATACGTTTTATCAATAAATAAAAAGGTCATTCTGAGACAGCCTATACTTTGAGAATTTGTCGAAACCTAAAAATCGATATTTTCAAAAATTTCAACCCACCCTAGATGACGAGAGGACCCCAGAAACATTTATATCTATAGAATACGAGCACCAGAGGGCAGCACATCGATACGGGTGCAGGGTGGCCGCGGGGGCGAGGAATGGCCACCCTCGTTGAGAACGCGCTTAAACGCACCCCGTAAATTCGAGCTATGAAAATCATTTCAACAACGGGGAATAAAAAGCATGTGTGTGTGTATGTGTGTGCGTTGGACGAGAGGAGAGGAAACGCTCGAACGGAAAAGGAGGTTGGGGGGGGGGGGGTAAGCCTCCCCTGAGCGTTTACGCAACGTGTTATCGACTCCTCTTGTTCCCTCTTCGTTTTCTCTCTCCTCATTCCATCCCGCGTTTCATATCCTTTCGCTTTATTTCCTCTCTCGCGCTTTATAACACCTCGTAATATACCGTGCCCGATCCAGGGGCTTGGGGGGATGCGGAGGTGAGTGCCGCTATGCGGGCCGTTCGTTTATCGCTCATAATACTCCGTACCCCGTGCGAACGCGTCGGAGAAAATTGTTCCATCACTTCCAATATTAAAATTCGTCTATACACTGTTATAACGATAAAACAAACAAAAAAATCAAAAAAGGGGGGATGAATAAAGCGATGACTGCAACAACGGGGAAAAATCTTCGTTGGACGCGGGGGTGGGGCGGTTCGGGTGAATTAACGCGGATGAGAAAATTAAATGATGCACGAGGTAAATGGGGGAAATTTTAATTTAACGCTACGTCGGAGATCTCTGATTTTCATTGATACAGGGGAAAATGAATTTATAAGTTGAATTAGTTTGGACGATCGACGTGTGAAAACGCTGGGATTTATTGAATTTTTGATCAAACAATTGAACTTTCTTTTTTTAATTATTCCAAACAATTTTTTTTGCAGGCACAAATTTTGGACGTGAAAAAGAATATTGCATGTAAAAAAACATACGGCAATTTTATTGACCGAGTTTTGATAATTAATTTGGACTTTCTTTTCTCATCGTTTAAGTCCATCGGATTTTTTTGGCGAACAAAACCTTGGACACCGAAAAAAAAACATAGGCCTAAAAAGAATGGAGCAATTTTATTGAAATAGTAATTCGTTGTTATTCAATTACTAATTGCTCGTTTTGCAAAATATTGAGGATTCATTATTTTACGATTAGTTCATGACTTCTCATTAATCTTAATATTAGTCTTAATTAATTATTAATTCACGGTTCATTTACTCACGATCAATTCTTAATTCTCTACTAATCTTGATATCACTAATTATTCGTTTTGCGAAAAAAATCAGAATTAATTATTTCACGATTAATTCTTGTTCCTTTATCAATCTGAATATTAATATTGATCAATTATTAATTCTCGATCAATTCTTAATTCTATATTAACCCCAATATTAATCTTCGTACCCATCGTTATTAATCTCAATGAATCTCATTATAAATCGTAATCAATCTTAGTAAAAATCTCAATCAATTATTAATCCACGATTGATTTATTCACGAATAATTCTAAATGTTTTGAAATCCTATAGTTAAATGACATAAAATAATGTTTGACAATGTAATTCAATTTGTTCAAATTATGTAAATTCAAGAATAGAATTATCGATGAAAAAAAATGTTGACGCAAAAAATAAAGCGATTGCATCAACTATTTTTTTTCATAATTTAATTACACTTTATTTTTCTTCATTGCCCACTTGAATTTATTTTCCGCGTGGGCAAAAGCTTCGACTCTGTCAAATTAAAATCCGTAGAAAACCGAAAGACCTTATCGCGCTTTCACCACTGATGAAATACTGTAGCATTCGGCCAACCCTTAATCTGGTTAGCGTTGACGAGATCGCCCCCCCCCCCCCCTTCCTTTTTTCTGTCTCTCGTCGAAACGAGCTTACCTCATCGAGCTTTACTAACCGCACGTACATCGAGCTAGAAATTCCTCTCGCTGCCATGCCGTATAGTTTATCATCGACCCGACGCTCTCGAATGGTACGACAAAATCGCGAAAGGATAATGCATCGAGAATTTATTTGCGCTGGTGAATAATGACCAACACCGATGACAAATTCTACTCAAATTTCCGGTGTTTAATTTTCAAGGCAGACATTTCCATTTTGCTCGAATTAGAACAATGGACGATGATTTCGGCGCCTAAACGAAAAATAATCCCAAACTAACGAATATGAACATACACTTGTTGAAAAGCGATAAATAATGAAACGTTTATAATTTTTTTCACGGCAAAAAGTTGACCAACGCGTTTGAGCGAATTAACGATGAGTTATTGCAGTCAGTTAAGTCGCGACGCGTCTTATATTGTAGTCAAAATTGAAGCAAAATATTCTTCGTTGACAAAAAGGGACCAGAAACAGGATAGTGGGGAAAACGCGTAGACGCTTAATTGAGAGTTCGTCGACGTGAATTAATAATCTCGTTGGACGAAATAAGGGTGAGAAGACGTTAAATCGAGGAGAGTAAAGAGCCAGCTGCGAAATGAGCCATATATGTATCGCCTTGCACCCGAAAAGGCTCTCTAATTCTATTCGAATATCTCTCATAATCCAACGTGCCAATTACAAATTGGTACCTGCACGTGACTTTCCTAGATGCTGATGTTGGTCCTATATATATATATATATATATATTCTTGTTACATATATAATTATATGTATTTATGATGCAATCAAATGTTTCAACTTTTTTTCTAATTACCAGATATGACGACAATTTCGGTATTGTTTGTACAATCATTATGTAGTAATATAATAATGCTAAATAATTATTATTTTTCGCCCTGATAATATTTATATTATGCTTATTTTATGTGTACATATATACAGTGTGTCCCAGATCGGAATACGTTTCCTGAAATGGGGGGTTAGGGGTGAAATTTTGAGTCGATTGATATAAGCATGTGTGGGTCTCAGATCGACCCCTGAATTATTATTAATTTCTAAGAACGGGCGCACCTTATTGGCCCGGCTTTAAAAATAAATAATAATTCGAGGGTTGATCTGAGACCCACACATGCTTATATCAATCGACTAAAAATTTCACCCCCAACCCTCCATTTCAGGGAACGCATTCAGTTCTGGGACACCTTGTATATACATATAAAATATATATATATGTGTGTGTGTGTATGTGTGTGTGAACCTATGAGTGTATAAATATAACATGGACAACATATATATTGCAATACCACATCATTGTTATACACGATCGTCTTTCATTATTTTATTATTCATTATAATATATCGTTGTTATTATATTATCGTTTCTATTTTTATAATTATTGAATATTATATATCTATTATATCTCTCTCTCCGTCTTTTTCCATATATATATATATACCATTATATATATATATATACATATATAGAGAAAGAGAGAGAGAGAGAGAGAGAGAGAGAAAGAGAGCGAGTGGTGTGCATGTTGGTGTGCGGGCAAACGACACAACTAACGAGCCCAATGATCGATCAGCCCAAACCGCATTGACGTTACTCGCAATCCTTGCGCAGCGTTATTATCACAATCGCGACTAACGTTACCCCTATGAGACTAAACGAAAATTCAACTATCCTTCGTTGCTTCATCACGATGAAGCCATGCCGTCGAAAGTAAAATGATTTCTCGAGCCCGCGACTACGTTTAAGGCAACACGACGAACGATCTCTATAGAATAAAAAAAAACTAACTCCGAAGGTAGAGGTATGCAAGACGAAAAGGGCGAATAACTTTTACGCTCCGAGACTCGCAAATTAATTAATCAGGGATTATTAATTAAGAATTCATTCTAAGGAACATAAATCGTGGCTGCTGCAGGAAAAGTCTCGGAACGTGTAACAATTGAAAAAAAAAGAACCTCGCGAGTATGAACTCGGAGTTTCCTTTATCCCTCTCTCCCTCTCTCTCTCTCTCTCCCTATCTTTCTCTCTCGGTCTCAAGAGTTTTCCCCTAAAATCTGCCAATATCACGCTCCCTCGTAAGAAGAAGAGAAAAGTGACGAGGGGGTGAGGACTCAGCGTTGCAACTCGTGCAATGGAAGAACTATGCTCCCGTGTGACGCGTCGCGCGAGGGACTTGAAACAAAAATCGTCGCGAATAACAACAACGTAGTCGTCGTTCGTCAATTATTTTACGATGGTATGTGTCCGGAAGAAAAAGAACGTCACAGAACTAGAGAGCGAGAGAGAAAGGTCGACAGCGGGTGACAGGAGCAAAGAGAGAGGAAGAAAAAGATGAGCGAGAGAGGCAGGCCCTTAGTGTAGAGCCGGCGCACTCATTAAAAATGAATTTCGCCCCGGCGTATAGCGTAATCCTAAATATCTAATATATATATATATATATATATATATATATATATGCAAACTCATATACAAGTCGACTCGTATAAAACGTCTCGGGTGTACAGGACCCGGAGGCAAGCTAGGTCAGTCAGTTCCGCTGAGATATTACGTTATATATATATATACGTAAATATAAAATTCATTTTCTTATTCCAAGCAAACAACGTTTCTCCAGTATGATGAAATTCCATTTCAGCTCTTCCGACGCGGGG
Source organism: Ophion obscuratus (assembly GCA_964007375.1). Lineage (NCBI taxonomy): Eukaryota > Metazoa > Arthropoda > Insecta > Hymenoptera > Ichneumonidae > Ophion > Ophion obscuratus. The sequence goes on along the minus strand of OZ023314.1, from coordinate 10,328,557 downwards.
TCCTGAAATCACAGGCCTTGTGTCTCACTACGACGTCGGTGAAAACGTGACGGCGAACTGCAGCGCCGAGCCCTCGGTTCCAAAAGCAAAGCTCCACTGGACCATTAACGGAAAGCCTGTAAGTACAAAATTGACAACTTATATAACCGACACGTGTACCTACGCGGCGTGTACGTTGCAACGTAAAATATCATTGCATATTTCAGTGCAAGGATAATCGCGTATATACAGGATGAGGCACACAAAGTGTTACAGAGAAATAACACTCAAACTATTGATCACATCCAAAAATGTTTCGTACAAAAGTTTCAGTGCTGGAGAAGACCGTCATGCAGGACCACTCTATTTATTTGTCGGTGGAGGCGCTGATACTACGTCAAGGTCAACTCCACTTTTTTAAATTGAATGGTACATGTTTTTTCAGTTATCTTGTGGAGCACCTAAAGTCGCATAAAAAACATTCGGGAGCCAAAGTCGTTCAAGGTTATTCAAGGTCAGTATCGATTATACGAATCTAAATATTTCGGATCACTACCAAATATTTGGTAGTGATCCGAGATATTTAGATTTGTATTTCATTTTAATAGGTGACCTTGAATGACCTTGAACGACTGGCCGCCGAATGTTTTTTATGCGGCTTGAGGTGCTCCACAAGATGGTTGAAAAAAAATGTACCATTCCTTTTAAAAGTTTTTTTAAATACTAATACGAGTTTTTTTTAATACTCTTTTTGAATACTTAAACTATTCACTTGCTTTTTTATACTATTACTTTTTAATACTTAACTATTAAAATACTTTTTTAATACTATTGGCTAAGACTTGACCGAGCTTTTGTTGTTGTTGTGATTCAGTCATCGTAAAAAAGTTTGATTGTTTTTCGATTTTTCCAGAGCAAATGACATAATTATTATTAATAAGTAATAACAAAAAATTGTTGAGAAGAAAAACGCCGTCAAGACTAAACGCGTTTAAAGTTTGAATAGCAGTTCTATCTCCATAATGAAAAATGTACCTTCAATCTGCGATTTCTGCACCATATGTTGGACCTTTCTCTTTAATTTGAGCAGCGACGAACGAACGATCGTCATCTTCACAGTAGCCTAACCGCTCTAAACAATTATGAGACAAAAGCACGTACACAAAAGAGAAAATAAATGGAAAACGATGCTACAGGAAATCGCAAAAAAAAATAAAAATGCTTTTTCCACGAAAAGTATGCGTCGTTGGAGTGCAACGAAAACTAATTCCTAATTTTTCAATTTTTTTAACCGAAATAGCCTGGGAAAATCATTCAAACGTTTTCACGTATTCTTATTCGAGATTTAAGACCTTACTTTGCAAAAAAATGGTTTGGATAATGATGAAAATAGAGAAATTGAAAATGGAGAAAAAAGATCGTTGCATACCAACAATACAAATTTCAACCTTATCGAGGACTAAAAAAGATCGTACAACATACGGCGGGGTGATTTCAATCGGTATCGATACGAGGCAACAAAATTTTTCATTCGGACATCATTTTTCAGGCCACTGTACACACACACACACACACACACACACATCCATATATATATATATATATATATATATATATATATATATATGGATGTGTACATGAATCAAAATAGAAATTCCATTCATTGAGAGACGCAGCAACAATCCGATGCAATTGCTGCAGAAAATAATGTCAAAACGATCTGACGAAACTTGATTTAAAATACACTATTTATATCGCGCATTCCCATTTGTCGCACGGCGTGTAACGCGCTGAGGAGTAATGTTCTTATATTTCAAAATGGAGTTAAAAAGTAAAAGAGAACGAAAAATAGAGCGATTCGCTCCATATTTGTGTTTTGGACCGTATACGCGAGAGCGAGAGAGGGAGAGAGAGAGCGAGAGAGAGAGAGAGAGAGAGAGAGAGAGGCAGACAGAGAGCAGTGCCCTGCTGCTCGACACTGTAACGATGACAATTTCATGGTGGGAATAATGGGAACAACGAGAACGAGGGATTGGTTTCGCGCTTCCACAGGTTCATTCAAAACCCAGCTGGTATACACTTTGTACTTATTAAGTTTAAAAAAAAACTCGAACATTTTTTCTTCAATTCGTCCATTTATTTTGTAACATCCAAAATGCTTTAAAACTGTATATGTTTGTTGAGGTAGGCTGGGTATAGGGGTCTGCGTTAGCTGGATGTTATGCGAAACTAACGCTACCCCCACTCTACTGCCACTGTGTTGTAGTAGAGTGGGGGGAGCTGCGACATGCTGAACGCCTGCGATCGGCTAAAAAATGCCCTCTCCCCACGCAGTTCTATCTTGCTAAAAATAAAAAAAATTATATTACAACTTTTATTCCGAATACGTTAAAAAATTATATAACAGTTATTATACAAACTAACCCAAATAAACAAACAAACAAAACCAATTATATACCTCAATGTATCAATATTTTTTGAAAAATAATAAAAACCAACTAATGTTATTTACATGTACCTAACTTTTATTGTCCGAAAAGTCTGATTACATTTTCAATGCCATGAAATAATTGCACTTTGTGTAATGTCTGTAGATTTTTTTAACCTGCAAACCAATGGATTCATATTACATTTTTCGATTATTAAAAAAGTTCAAGTCCAAGCCCAGGAATTTTGATTTCCAAACACGAGATCTATGAATTTTCATTGGTGAATCAAATGACAGAAATTGTAAAAATAATATTTCATAAACCCTTTGTTCGCAAAATAAAGAAGTCTTTGCTGCGTTTTCCATTTTTTTGCCGTTCGTAATCGCGACACGACGTCTGATCCACTCTGAATCGAACTGTACCGCCCACACTATCAGCGAGATATCCAGTCCGGGTACCCCGAGAGATGAATTCGACCTGGAGCATTCGTTAAAAATCGCTTTCCTATTATTCTCTTCGTTGATGCCCACTGCTCGCGGATCCGCTTTCCGCTCGGCAAATATTCACGTTATCGCGTACAAATTCTCGTATTCAGATCCATGAAAAAAAAAACAGACATTCGAGAGTGTACGTACATCCAGAAATATGTATGTATCTACAGGGTGGAGCCCATTTGTGACGTTTTGAAATGGGAAAACGAGGAGTGCTGGCCTTTGGCTATGGGCGCTCAAACTTTACACGTACAGAGGGATTATTATACACGTTTGTATATATATATGTATATATATGTGTGTATATATGTATATATATATATATATATATATATATATATATATATATATATATATACACACACACGCACACACACACACACATATATATGTGTGTGTGTGTATATAAATTATTTTTGAAACGGTACGACGATCCATTTTATATATACGTGCACACAAATATGAAGGGATTGTAGTACTCAGGTGAAGATGGAAAGGAATGTTGAACAAGGTTGGAGAGTGCTCGACTTTTACCCGCTCTCCCCCTTCCGACCCTTGAATACTCTTCAATTCGAGCATGTGTGCAGTACGAGAAAGAGACTTTGATCGTGTCCTCACGGCTCGACACCACTTTTCTTCCAGTCTCCTCATCGCTAACTTTGAAAACTCTATTCCACTCATATATATATATATATATATATATATATATATATATATATATATATGTCAGATCTTTCAGACGCAACGAGGTGAAACATTGTGCTCGAAAACTTATCCCCTCGACTAGAAGCCTGTCACATTTATCATGGAAAAAAGATAATTTGTGCGTTTTAACGAGTCTGCTTGGGGCTGAAGAACAGATTTTCAATATTTTACGATGAGAGCATTGGGATGACGAGGATGGAATTTTACCAACAACTGAGCCACAATCTTGCCAAGTTTGAGTTTTTTTTGTTGAAAAGTATTGAGAGACCATAAAGTTATTATTTAAACAAAGTGCCGCTGTTGCTGCGTGGCAAACTGTCGTGGTTCTGGCAAATGGGATAGTCATTAAAATATAGGTTTCATTGATTTTTAACCTATTCAAATGTATTAAAAGGAATTATCTTTTTTTTGTCAGTTTAGTATAATAATAAAAATTCCATGTGACCAAAAACTTTTGGAATTTTGAAAATTGCCTTAGAATAATAGGTTCGATTTTCGACAAAAAAAACGACTCCAATAATTTGTTATTAACAAATGGATTAAGAGCTTACACCAAGTTGACATTTTTTTAACTACCGATTTTTTGCTTTCGGCGTATTTTTTAAATGTAACATTTAAAAAATATTGTTGGAAAATTTCATGGGATTCAGGTAAAAATTGGAAGTTCAGGAAAAATTGAACTTTAGTCGCCTTTTTCGAAAAAAAAAAAAAACCCGGCATCGATCAATTTCAAATCTACGAGCTTCCTTTATATAACGAAAAGTAGTTTTCTTTAATCAGCGAAAGTAGAGGGTTTTTTTTACCAGAAATCGAAACTTCCACTTTGGACTGCGGCCACTTTTTCAAAAATCAATATTTTATTAAATTCTTCGGCCATGCACGAGATTTCATGCTAATTTCATGCTAAAACTAAATGCATTTTATTTATTTTTTTTTCGGATGATTTATCGCCGATCAGAAGTGATCATAGCGAAGGACGTTTTTCCAAAAGCAGTCTGCACAAACCATTGTATTTACCACATGTATATATATTTTTTACTACAAAAATTGTAAAAGGTACTCGAAACCATACGCTTTAATGTGAGAAAAAATCCGAAAACTTGCACAACTCCGTCCACAAAATATTTACGAACATTCCTCCTTTTCCGGCCACGAGTTAGGGGTATCCCGATAACAAATTTAAGTTAAGACGCTGTGCTGTGAAACTAGTTTGAAAAATCGTATTTTTGAAAATTCGCGTGTTTCCAGACCCCTTAATTTACAATATACAAACAAATGTATAACAGGTGCCGAATATCTTTACGGGAATTTATTTTTTGAAAAGTAACCGATAGTTGCGGACGCGCAATCACCTGTGGCCAGCAGGGTTGAGCCGAATCAATACTCAGTTGGGTGACCGCCCACCCGAGTGCTGGCTTGTGCCACTTCACCGATTTACCGAGAATGAATACAACAGAAAAATCGACTATTAATATAGCCTATCAATGTAGATTTTTCATGACGTTGACTTTTGCATCGTTCGAATGTATCGATTTTTTGTTGATTTTTAATTTTTAAATTTTTTTATACTTATTGAAAGTCTTCTCTATTTGCAAATTGAGTTTGTGGATCTCTAACAAGAATACGTAAAAATCGTTTGATTGATTTTCGCAGCCAAAAAAGATTGAACAATTAAGGGTAACGATTTTCTTTTTTCTAGGAAACGATTGGTGAAAAGGAGACGCATTTTTTTAACACAAAGGTACATATATTGAGTGCGTTTAAAAAAAATCACCAAAAAATACAGAAAATCAACAAATACATGGTCGCCGGCGGATAATGAATTTTTTTCCCGATGTTTGGCAGTGGACGCTCTCCAGCTTAAACAGTCCATCTGAAATCTAAAAACCAAACGAGTGATTCAAGCTAAAAATAAATACAAGTCTTTGACAATCATCGATTTTCGAAATCATTTTTTTAATAACGTGGCGTCAAATTAAAACTCGAGCATACAAAATCTATGAAAAAAAGTCGTAATTTTCACGTGACTATTGAAAAATGAAGATCGATTTTTAAAAAGTAAGCTCGCCAATGACCTTCGAATGTTTTTTTTTTCGTACCGCTCGCCCAGCCGACCGTTAGAGCTGCAGCTCATTCAATTTTAGGAATATTTCAATTCATTTTTTAGGAAATAAAGCTAAAAGATGATAAAATCGAATAAAAATATTTTTGGAAATTGCATTTTTTTACCCACTTATGTATCATAGATGTATCCCTATAAGGGGGGCACTCCACATAGAACGCCAAATTTTGGTCGATTTTAATGATTTTTTTTTTGGCACGTAAGGAATGTATATCTGTTCAGGGTCATAGGTACTTTTTATTACATAATTGTAGTTTTCAAAACGATTTTTGTTGCTTGAAAAAAAAATTGAATGGCGGAGACATAACCATTTGCCGTGAAGCTGTCCGGAAGGGAGGCCGAATGCGGTGAACACTCCAGCACCTCGCAGGATTATCTGAAACAGTCTGCGCAAAAAAAAATTGGTATATACATGTGGTCACTTAATTAATCATTAATATTGGAAAAATAATGATAATTGGCTAAAGGGGAGGCCTTAGAACAAAAAAGTTTCTTTTTTCGGAAATAATTTTAAACTTTGACCCAGTCAAAAACATGTTTATTTTGATAATTTTTAGTCGGGCTTAGGTTCACCAATGGCACATAAGTATCATAAACTCGTGTGCGAAATATGAGCTCGGTCGGTCGAATAATTTTTGAGTAATCGTGTACACCGATTTTTAACTCATTGAAAAAAGAAATTGAGATAATCGCGTCAAAAGTTTCGCCAAGGAAAAACCGTAAAATTCTGTGTCTTAAGTACCGACTAGTCAGCAATTCCAGCATAATATTATAGTCCTTCAGCTTCCTCGTAGTACTATATTTTTATGGATATAAGGTAAACGGCCCAGTGGCCGTCAGCGTTCTAGTGATCGTCATGTTTGCGCATTAAATAAGTATTTTAAGATAAAAATCAGTCCTTCATGCAGATCTGTGGTATATTAGCTTCCAGGAGGTATTTACTATGTTATATTACATTTTCACACCCGTAAGTATACGTATAAAAGAATAATCAAATTAAATATATTCCGCTACGACGTCTAGCTGTCATATCGGCCGAATCCTTCATTAGGAGGTTAACGTGAACCATGTCACATTTCGGGTGATTTGAGAATGCCTGTGGACTTGCATGAAGTAAGGTTTCCTTCACGTAATTAACAAGGATTTCAGTTTTGCGTTCAGCATAGAAAATTATAGTTTTATGTTAATTTCAACGAATTTTCATATATGACGATTACCGGTTCAGCAACATAAACACTCTGCCGATTAATCGCCACGGCTGTCGATAACTGGGACAATGTTAGCAAAAAAAGAGTCTTACGAATCGAATATTAGTTTATAGAAAATCAGAAAAGAAATATTGGGTCCGTAATTAGCATTGTCTGAAGGATCCACGGACCAGTAATCGTCATACACATATTCGCTATAGTAAAAAGATATGCATATAAATAAATGTTGTCGATTACTGGGTCGTGACCATGTCGATAACTGGGTATGTCTCGAACACAGGTGAACAGCACTCGATCGAAATAATATTAAATGTTATTTCATGAAAAAAAAGTTATTTATAATGACTACAAATGAATAAAAATTATAATTCTGACGTAATAGGCAATAATTTGTTTTATTTTTGAAATTAATAAAGTTCCATGGAAGAGAAATTTATGTTTCAAACTCTTTATCAAATGTTTTAATAAAAATCATAAAGTTTGTGACAGAGTGCGTAAAAAATATTCTGCCGTTCTATATGCAGACATAATCGAGTCAACATAGTTCTACGAATCTTTACATAATTAGTTAAGGCCTTATATATCTTTGGATGGTCGGAAAACAAGGCTTTTTAGGATTTTTTAAAAATACTTATAAAGCAATCAAAACGAGGTTTAGAGGGTTTGTTTCACATATCTCTAGGTACCTCCAACGAGCGGACTCGTTCCAGTCGCACATGTGCACTCAGAAGAATTTTCTTTTCCCCATAATCTACATGAGTTTTGCTACCGAAGTACACACGATTATTGTAAAATATTTATTTTTGTACATCTAGCCCGATTTTTAAGAAAGTCGCATTTTTGACTGAAACAACGGCCTTTGTTCGTTTCCAAAAATCGCAATTGTTAAACGATAGTAAAAATCGTGTGTACTTCGCTATAAAATGTACCTACAAAGTTATAGTTGAAATTTTAAGTCAATCAGTCAAAAAATGCAGGACCTACGAGTCCGCCCGATTTTGAAAACATTTCTTTATGAAAAACGCGTTTAAAGTTTTAAAACCATTTTTCTACGTGTCTTAAAAAAAATGTCCACCTAAAATAACTTTAGCATATTATTTTCGACATGTTTATACATAACTGAAATCAATAAAAAAAAAAAAAACATTTTTTGTTTCAAAGGTATCTAAGGCCTCAAAGCTGTTTGAACGCATGTGACGATTAGTGGGACGTTGCTATGGCGATTACCAGACCAACTGTCATGGTGGCATGACGATGACTCGTACAATAGCATCTTACAACCTTTACGCAATATTTTCTCGAAAACTGTACTAGGCACGGGAATTTCACAACGACCTTCTTCTTCGTAATAAAAAACTGATTAAGAACGACTTCAAATAACTTTTCCTCACTTTCCTAGTTGAGCTATATAAATTTGCAAAGTCAAGCGATCTGCTTAAGGTGACGATTACTGGGCCATTTACCTTACAAGCATTTCTATCAGCTATTATGGAATAGACGACTCGACTCTCCACATGGTGCCTTCACCGAGGGTAGGGCTCCAAACGGAGCAGATGTGAGTCACGCTCAAAGGCTCTCGGGACATCATTTCACCAAAATCACTAACTGCACCCTATTCTACAGATTTCAAACTACAAATTGAGACAACAAAAAAAAAGCATTTTGTGTGAAAATGCATTTTCAACGTTGCACGCTTCAATATACCGATTTTTCCCAGTTCCCCCATACCCTCCTGCAAGCCTAAAACAATGAAGGCACATTCAAAATCGTTCTTAATTTCTCTTAAGGGGTTAGGCCACAGTAACGGGTATAAAATCATGTGTGAATTTAACAAGTTTTCGTACGCAAAAGGGATTCACTGATAAAATTAATTACACGTCTATTTAGTATTAATATCAAGCTGTTAGATTTTTTTTATGTACAAAATGGCCGACTACTAATATTTTTTTAGGCGCTTCGCGACGTGACATTTACTATCCTCAATTTTTTACCTAGAACAAAAAACAAAAATTCTCGTCAATCTACATTAGAATACCTAGAGAAGTACGTACGGAATTTTAAAAAAATATTGTTTTATACAAAAGTTGTATGTATTTGAACGTAAAAAATGAATTTTCATTGAAAAATTTCGTTATAACTGTTCATAAACTGCTCATAAAATGACAAGTTTTCGATTAATCAGAAATTCCGTACGTACTTCTCTGCGAAATGCAATTAAGAACATAACTTTTAAATTTAAAATAAATCGAGTGAAAATTGTTGAAGTTATTTGTCACGCCAATTGGAAAAAAAACTGTTTCGAGAAGTTTCGAGTAGGCGGCTATTTTGTACATCGAAAAAAAATCTAACACCCTGATATCCATACTAAATAAATGTGTAATTAATTTTATGAGTGACTCACTTTTTCATACGAAAAAAAATGTTAAATTCGCACATGATTTTATACTCGTTATTGTGGCCTAACCCCTTAAGGGATCATCACAGTGTGACCGCTCGAAAAATGACCGAATTTTTTTTAGGTGGATAGCATAAGCTAATCGGTCTAATTTTTACAAATTGAAGCACCAATGAAGAATACAAAACGATTTTGTTTGAATTTCTCTATTCATCGTTTAACATTGTTTAACGTTGTTTTTGTTCGCAGCAAATTGAGTGGAAAAAAATGGTGTCCCCTGGTGACCAGGATTGCGGCCGCAAATTTTATCTGAAACAAAAATTTCAAAATGATTATTAATCTGTAGGAAAGCCGCCATGTTCCTAGGGAGGTTTTTTCAGTGAAATTTGCAAAAAATTGGGGCGTTTTGAACAAAAAGTATCAAATTTAGCCTTTTGCCGACAGTTTTTCGTAATAAAAAATAGGAAGATTTATTTTTTAAAAAAGCTTCTATAGCGACATAAGGACTGACGTGAACAATGTTCGGTGAAAATTTCAAACGGATAGCTTGAAAACTCTTCCTTTGGGAGTGGCCACCGTTTTAAAAAACACCATTCCGAGAAAAAGGCGTTTAAAATTCGGAGTGCGGGATCTCACGCTCCAATCACTTTTTCTAACAACAAACATCCCTCAGGTGACACCCTTCGATTTTGTTGAAATTCGGATATGTTATAAAGCACCGAAAAGTAAGCGATACGTATTTTTTTTTATCGGTGGAAAAACGGTTTTAAGGGATAAAGCCACCCCTCGAAAAAAGGCATCTCTAGGGGTAATATAGCAGTTTCACACAAAAGGAGTCCACCGATTTTAATGAAACAAAAACGAAAATTCTTCTAATCCGAAGCAATAAAAAATCCACTATAGTGACATTGCAAAAAAAATTAAGGGTTCAACCAACCCCATATTAAGGGGTGATTTCACCCCTTAAAACCGTTTTTCCGCCGATAAAAAAAATACGTATCGCTTACTTTTCGGTACTTTATAACATATCTAAATTTCATCAAAATCGAAGGGTGTCACCTGAGGGATGTTCCTTGTAAGAAAGGCTGTAGCGACCGAAATAATTCGGATTTCGATCTAAAAATTGGACAGAACGTTTACAACCGTGTAGACTATCGGATAATGCAAAAAAATCTATTTTTTTTTAACTTCACATTGTGATGATCGCTTAATTCCGTGCGAGACACCGGAAATCCCTTCGACGCGTTCTGGCGTGAAATTCCGCGCTCGCCCCGACTTAATTACCACTACTGATTGACATTCAAATTATTCCTTCGATGGAATATAATATGCGCTCGCGCCGCGTGACTAAGAAGCGCGCAAGTGGGGGAGGGGGGGTGGGGGGCTTGATTAAGCAACTATCGCAGTAATCAAAGGTAAATTACGTTCCGTCCGGCCACTGGAGCTGCTCTCCATAGTGCCGTCACGCAGACACATGGGCGCTCGTGTCTCATCCCCCGCTTTGTTCGTAATCGACTTGGCGTGTCGATCACGCGGTTGGATTGACACCGCCAACGAGATTCTCGTATCACCGTCAACGTATCGTAATTAACGGGAGTTCCGCGATACGAAAGTGACGAGAATTTCTCATTTCCTCTCACCGCTATTTTCACCAATTGCTGCCTCGTTTCTCTTTTTTCAATCTTCTGACGCCAAGAATTACGCAAAGACGATTGATGTGTCCATCGGGAATCATCACTCACAAAGTTCATGCCTTTCGTGTCCGCCTTCGATTTTTTTGAAACTCATGTATATGGTAATGTATTAAGGGGTCTTCTCACTTTAGACGCTAAAAAAGGCTATTTTCATGAATTTTTTTATAGGTTTGCATTATAGATATTGACATAAAAGTTGTTACACTTAATAAATACACTTTGGAAATAGATTTACAAAAAAATTATTTATTCAAGTCACTGTTTATAGACGAAAATGATAGTTAAAAAAAGGTCCTAAAAAATGTGGGTCTGCCCTGTTGATGAAAGCTCGGGGATAGATCATCCGAAACAAAATAGCGAACATTTTTCGAAAAAACAAAAAAAAACGTGTTTTTTCACCGTTTTTAGGCAAAAAAATTAGTAAATGTCAACATTTTTTGAAAATCCTTGATTTTTAGAAATAATATTTTTGATAATAGACCGTGCGGTTAAAATTTTATAAGGATCGGTTCAGTAGTTTCGAAGATTTTATCAACAACGTTGTTTCGAGAAAAACGCGTTTAAAGTTTGTTTGGGTTACATAAATCCATTAAAAAAAATTCAAATGTATTTCGAAAGTGTATTTATTAAGTGTAACAACTTTTATGTCAATACCTATAATACAAATCTATCAAAAAATTCATGAAAATAGCCTTTTTTAGTGTCTAAAGTGACCCTTTGAAAATATTAAGTAGATACGTATTTTGTTTCTTTACGCAGAAAAACGGTTTCAACCCTTCCTTGACACACTGGGTCGTTCTGACCCAGAAGAATTTAAGGTATAACGCTCACTTTCCCAAAATTGAAAGTTTTCCATAATTTTTTACAACAATTCAATTTCATACTTTCCGGATTTTGATTATGCAGACATATTGGGAAATGTTTTAAGTGTATCCCGGTTTTTTTTCGATAAAAACCGACCGAAAGGTTGTTAAGGGCACGTGAATGAATCGTGCTCAAATGTGAGAGTATCAAGGAAGGATTAAGGGGTGAAATCACCGCTTAGAGTAAACGTGCCAAGGTGTTATTTTGCAGTTTCACACGTAAGTACGCCCGAATGTTCGTAGAAATCTGTTTACCCCCTTTAGCTGGCGTAATTTTTTACTTTCGAAACAGAACTCCCCGATATCCATAATCGAAGGAAAATTTCCCATTAGATAAACCCTTGGAACGGTTTAAAAGTCGAAACAAAATATTTGGACCCTTTTAGCTATTTTTTAACGGCGGGGTAAAGTTAATTCGGCGAAAAAAAGGCATGTTTTTAAGATTTTTTTGGCGTAACGAATAGTGTTCGTTTATTGACAAATTTATATATAATAAAGTAACATTTGAACAACATTCTCCTAAATTTGCATTACAAAATATTCAAAATTGAGCGAGTGAAAATTAAACCCCGGAGGCGCCTCGAAAAAAAGTTGGTTTGCGGTGTGCACCATAACTCGCAACAGAATCATTTGAAACAAAAAAATCAAAATACATTTGTTAAAGGAGATGTTTCTCGAGGTAATGACGGGACGATTTTTTTTTTTTTCGATTTTTCGATTTTTCGTAGCACTTGGGAGCCAAAAACCCGATTTTCGCTAAAAAAATCGGCTAATTTGTTCTTGAAAAATTAGTAATTATCAAAAAAAAAAGAAAAAAGCTCTCGACAATACCTGGTTAATTATGTGAAGAAGTACTGTGCAAAATTTCAAAGCGATTGGTCCAGTAGATTTTGAGTTATCGTGCACACGGACTTCAAATATGACAAGTCTCAGAAAAACGGTTTGAAAAACGCAGAAGAGAAGAGAACGGCATGGAGCAATAGACGCTCAAATACTCACAACTTCGTCAATTTTACTCCGATCGACTTGAAAATTTAACACAATATTCTTGATATATTATACATTCATTTTAAAAAATTTAAAAAAATGAAAAAAAATTTAAATACTTTACCCCGCCCTTAATTGACTAAATAACGAAATTTCGAGCAACCGTAGCGTCGGTAATATTTGAGGGTCATAAACGTAATGTGGAGGTTTTAAGAAGGATTTACATAGACTTGGAGAATGCCGGCCAATTCATTTCGATATCTCAATTAGTTTTGCCGAAAAGTGCATTAGAAATTGGGCCAAAATAGAGGGAAAAGGAAAATGTATGGAAAAATTTGCGAACTTCGATACTCTGAATTTTAAATTTCGCCAAAAATCGTAAAATAGTCGGATCTCGATTAATGAAACGGCATTTTAAAAAGGATGAGATTAAGAAAAGTATGAGCGCAGAGTGAAGTTTTAAATCGGAACAGGAAAACAATTATGGGCAATTTAATGAGCTACCAGTTTTTGACCAAAATGCAAAAAATATGGAATTCTAATTTTAGGTTCATATGAAAGCATTTTTACCCCCTGAGTACGAATTCCCCATTCATTTCCCCCAAAGCCCTCGATTTCCATTAAAAATCGTCTAAAATGTATGGAATGTGGTTTACCCTGTTAAGCTTTTTATCCGGCAAAAATCCAAAAACATGCCAATTTTAATGTTATCCCCCTTTCAAAGAGTTACCCACTTCATTCAATTCAATGCACTTCTTTTAAATGTAGGTTAATGGAATAAAAAGTAAGGGGGGGAGGTTCTTCCTTAACTTTGGTTTTTTTTCAATGTATCCATAGTGGATTTCTGATCGTTTTGGATGAGAAGAATTTTCGTTTCTGCTTCGCTGACAACGGCGAACTGCTTTCGAGTGAAATTGCAAAATCAGCCTTCGAGATATTTTACTCTACGGGGTTGCAACCCCTTAAAACCGATTTTCCATCGATAAAAAAATGATTATATTATAGTTTTTAATGCTCTACTATATACACAAGTTTTAACTAAACCAAATATAGACGCCAAAGTAATCTTCCGAAAAAAAATCTACGAAATTTCTCACTAAGGAAATTTCTTACCTTTTTCCCTCGTCAAGATTCGCACCCAATTCTATTTCTCCTCGAAAAATGAGGTCCTAAAAATGGACTCGGCAAATTGGTAGACGGAAAATTCGACCAGCTCGTGTATTCCGCATGACCTGGCGAAGCCGATTTGCGTTCGCCATCTGATCGAGGAACAATAATAGCATTGCAAGATGTTTGATAATGCCTCAATGAGATTTCGATCAAACGAGACATAACGAGGGAGCTCGAGATCCAGTTGGCTCGAGTTCCCCGTCGCATCGTAGCACTCCAATGCCATCAAGAACGCTTCAGCTCAGCAATTTACCATTCAATATACTGCATACATAAATACAGCAAGGTTATTTTAAAGGCATCTGACTTTGGGTACCGTCCCCGTAGTAGCCAATTGTCTCCATACTCAACACAAATAAAACCCTAAAGTTGTCGAAATCCCCCCGCCGATAAAAGTAACGATACTCACATAAAAGTAATTTCAAATACCATTCTAACTACGAATTAAGGGAGACTTCGTCCTTCGAGTGCCATATTTCAGGTGTTTACATTTTTTTCTTTAAAGGAAACGAGTAAAGCTTTTTGAGTGCGGTTTTTTTCTTGCTTTTATTCATGATATACAGAACGTTAAAAATTTTTTTTTTTACAAAAAAAACAAAATGGCGGCCGTTGCAGCTCCGCGAAAACGGGTCCTCAAATCGCGGGAGGTAAACGGCTGACATCACTGCCCCCTCTTTGTTGATCTGAAACACAAATTCAAAGCATATTATCAATCTGTGACCCTTTGGTCATAGAATGACGGATGGGTTTTTCGTTTAGTACAAATTTCGGAAAATGGCGGCAATTTAAAAAAAATCGAATTTCCGCGTTTTTTCGCATATAAAGATAAATAATAAATGCAAAAATGTATCTATCGAAAAAACGATCCGTCATTCCGTGAAGACATATTTTCTGAGTATGCTCTCCAAATTTCAGGTCGATATGTTAATTACAGCGGTCAGGAGAATGTCAGCCATTTTTAAAAACGTGTTTTCGAGAAAAACGAGTTTAAAGTTTTGTAATGTGTTTACACAAATGTGTTTATAATTACCGCTAATCGGCAAAGCCTGGTCCATAGAGGCATCCCTTCTCTTCTTCCAGCTGCTCATATTGAGCCGCTAACATCTCCCGCTGCTCAATCCGGGACAAAGTCTCCCTTAACGAATCGGTTGAAAAAAATTCAAGAAACGTCCTCAAAACAGCCAGGTGTGACAGTCAACGTTACGTAGATTTCATGGCTTCAAAATATACTACATGGAGAAAAATACAGCCTCAAATTCTAACACTGGTTGCCAGAATTCTAATATTCAGTGCTAGAAAAGTATAGCAGTTTACTGCGAGTTCAGAATTCTAAGACGTGTATAGAAGTATAAAAATGATTCTCATACCCTATAGTAAAAATGATGCATGCATAGTACATTTGAAACTATTCTCGCATAGGCGCGAGTTATATTTTCATATGGGTTTTACTATACGTATAGCATCCATCTTCGTGTATGTATAGATTTCACTATACGCATAGCATAAATCTTCGGCGTATAGCGAAAAATATTACAAAGTTATTAGTAAAATGTGACTCTTTATACCGTACTTTTTGTAGAATACTGGAAACTAATTGTTCCAATCACGTGGGCAAAATATTTTTTGAATACTACAAAAAATCACAATATGCCGAATAAAATGTATTATTTGTATCAGTTTACGTGCCATATCGTAGGTTAAAATTAAAATTTCTTCATTATTACTATACCATAATTACAATTTTTATCTTCCATTTAATACTTTTTGATATTTTGTTTAGGCGCATAGTATTAATTCTAAACTTCGAGGCCCCTGTTTTATCCGTGTACCCTTATATACACAGGGTGTCCCTCTTATCTCTGCCAGTAACCTTGACTTTTTAAAATGAAATGGTTTATCTTTTTTTCAACCATCTTGTGGAGCACCTCAAGCCGCATGAAAACCATTAGGTGGTCAAAGTCGTTCAAGGTCATTCAAGGGCAGTATCGATGATACAAATCTAAATATCTCGGATCGCTACCAAATATTTGGTAGTGATCCGAGATATTTAGATCTGTATTTCATTTTAATAGGTGACCTTGAATGACCTTGAACGTCTTTGAGTCCTACTGTTTTTTTATGCGGCTTGAGGTGCTCCACAAGATGATTGAATAAAAACGTACCATTCCACTTAAAAAAGTGGAGTTGACCTTCACTGTGCGTCTGCGCCTGCACCTAAATAAAAAAAAACACAAAAATTGGTCGCATTTGATGGCCCTCTTCACATCGTACAACTTTTGTATGGAACATTTTTTTGTGACGTCGATAATTACCGAGTTATTTCGGGTGGCAGAGATAAGAGGGACACCCTGTATGTACAAGTGTTCATGTATGGGGCGTGTCAATTACCGACTAATTGGATAAGCAGTGTTAATATGGATCGACGAACTCAAACGGAAGGAGACGGCAGGTACGTCGTTGAATTTAGTGAATATCGTACGAGGGTTGGACCATCCCCTTTCGCCCCTCTCCCGTCAATAAGATGCAGCCCCATGTCTCTACGTCTATGTATATATATATATATATATATATATATATATATATATATATATATATATATATATATATATATATATATATATATATATATGCATATGTATATGCATATGTATATATATGTGTATACGTACATTTAGCAACACCTCCGTGCTGTTTTAAGGTCATGTCTACATATGGCAGAACCCAACGAGGCCTACAACGCTGCTGATGGCTGTACATAATTCTAGAAACGTGATGTCTGTTGTGAATATATATATATGGCGTGTAGACACGGGGGTCTGCTGAAAGCTCCGAGTGGTTATGCCTCGCATGTGCTCAGACGTTTAGTTATCGTCGATTTATTCGAGTTTACCTACGAAATTGGACGTTTAACGTGCTAATTCGAGTTGCTGCAGAGTTTATAACGAGCAGACATTCCATTTCTGATCAATTTTACGAATAGAAATAAATTTGAATGAAAAAATTATCTGTATCTTGAATTTCTAATTAATAATGATAAAAACTTGTAGCAATTAAAACTTATATTCATTATCCTTCCAATTAAAAGTGAATAATAATTGAAAGTAATTAATTTTCGAAAGGAAAGTTGATCATAGAGATCAAACGTATCATTTTATCGACATTTGATATATTGTGAACAATAATGAGATCGACAGGATATATATTTTTATATTGCGAAAGTAGTGAAAAAAAAGTACGTCTGACGTGCTTATTCGAGTTGTCGCAGTGTTGTAACGGGCACACATTCCATTTCTGATCAATTTTACGAATAGAAATAAATTTGAATGAAAAAATGCTCTGTATTTTGTATTTCTAATGAATAATGACAAAAACTTGTAGCAATTAAATTTTATAGTCATTATCCTTCAAATATAGAATTAACAATAATTAAAAGTAATTAATTTCCGAAAGGAAAGTTGATCATAGAGATTCAAAATATCATTTTATCGACAATCGATGAATTGTGAACAATTATGAGATCCACAGGACAAATATCTTTATATTGCAAAAATAATGAAAAAAAAGAACTTGAAAAGAAACGATGAAATTCCTTGCCACGATTTTCAGAACAATTGACAAACTCTCGCGAGAACTCGACAAGATCCGTGCTGTATTTTTCTTTATAGCCGATCGTTTTCCGATTCTCTCATTTCTTTCGTTTGTTCCCGAGCGCGGATGGCCTTTCCGTTTTCCACTTTCCGCAACGATACCACGGGCGAATGTATAGCGTACACGTGAAATGGTGGGAACAAAAATAAGCGAGAAGCACCGGGGATGCCCCGCCGTAAACTTTTGCCAAGTATTTTCACGGTCTCTTCTTCTCTCGCCCCGGCTCTACGTGTGTATCGGCTCATGAATTTTTGTGGATTCGCCGGCGAAATAAACGCCCCGGTATACAGCTACAGACTGGAGAATGTGCAGCTCGTGTGTGTAGCCTTTTATTTTTACCCCAACGGTGTTTCCGTCCTATTTTCTCTGAGTAGTGGGTCGAGTTACGGGGGATTCCCGTGTGCCTCTCAATTTATATCGCGGCTTTAATTCCGAGGAGACTTGTTTTTCATCACGTGTCTGCTGTATCTTTAATTAACGGGTCTTCTCACTTCAGACGCTAAAAAAGGCTATTTTTATGATTTTTTTTGATAGGTTCATATTATATATATTGATATAAAAATTGTCACACTTAATAAATAAACTTTCGAAATATATTTTTTTTCAATTTCATCTATTTATGTAACCCGAACAAACCTTAGACACGTTTTTCTCGAAACAACATTTTTCGACGGCTTGCTGATAAAATCTTCGAAACTACTGAACCGATCCTTATGAAATTTTAACCACATATTCTTTACAACTATAGCTGTAGCGCATATCAAGGATTTTGTAGATTTTTATAGTTAGTAATTTTGATGCCAAAAGCGGTGAAAAAACACGTTTTTTTTCTTTTTTTCGAAAACTGTCCGCCATTTTATTATTTTTGCATATATCAAAAATCGTATGATATAGGCTATAGCCATTAACACACTGAATCTAAAATCGTTTGGTTTTTTGTTTCGGATGATCCATCTCTGCGATTTTATCAACAGCGCAGACCTACAATTTTTTAGGACATTTTTTAACTACTATTTTCGTCTATAAATAGTGACTTAACTAAATTGATTTTTTTTAAATGTATTTTGAAAGTGTATTTATTAAGTGTAACAAGTTTTATAACAATATCTTTAATATAAACCTATCAATAAAATTCATGAAAATAGCCTTTTTTAGCGGCTAAAGTGATAAGACCCCTTAAGCTAGACTACCAGTGTAGGGCCCGGACAAAAGGTAAATTTCGGGATAAGGTTCCAACCTCCCCGCCCTCCAATCGAGCTGAAATATTGTACAAACCTTCCTTGCAATATTTCAAGGCAGTCCCTAAAGGGATTTTTGGCAACTCCCAATTGTCTCAAAGATATTGAATTTTTAAGTTTTTGTTTAACGTGCGCCGACTATATCTATATCTGCTACGTCTCCGTTCATACCTATATATGTTAGGTCACTTTCCATTTTGTCCAAAAAAAAATAAAGATACAAACCCAAACCGACATCCAAAAACTATTGCTCGTCGCAAATAATCTTTTTAGGGGTTGTCTTAAAATATTGAAAGGAAGATTTGCGCAAAAGTTCAGCTCGATCGGGGGAGGGGGGGGGGGGGTTGGAACTTCACCAAAATGTCGACCATTTTTATGAATACCCACTAGATAGAATGAAAATTCTGTTTAGTGCTATTTATTCTACATATCATCAAGTATGTTTGCGAATTCGTTCGCAAGATTTTGTAACAAAATGTCAAAAGATCGGCAAGAATTCTCCTCCATTCTTTTCCTGCAATAGAAATTCAAAAGATTCGAGTTCTCGATAAGATTTGCCTTTGAAGTATGCAGGGAAATCGCAAAATATTGATTTTGTCCGAAAATGATTTTTTTCGGAAAAAGTTTTCAACATATCAGAAATCTCCTGCGTACGTCAATGGAAAATTTTGTTACAAGGTTCCAAAGAAATTCACATCAATCGGTGAAGAATTGACGATGTAATGTTGCCAGCCGCAGGACACTATCAGACAAAGCCACTCAAAGACAAAGACATCAGACACTTTTTTTCGTTACAAAATTTTGTGCATTTTTTTTAAAGATTCTTGAAGATATGTAGAATAAATACTGCAAAACGGAATTTTTATTCTATTAACTGGGTATCGATGACAAAGTGCCGAAATTCGCCTTTTACCGAGCTCTATAGTCTCCCACAAGGAACATCATTTAAGTGTCCGCCTTCGATTTTGCTGAAACTCATATATGTGATGAGGCACTGAAAACTATTAGACACTCATTTTTTGTCGGTGGGCAAACGCGTTTAAAAGGGAAACCGCCTCTCAAAGAAAGGCGTGTCACCCCTTAATCAATTTTTTTCAATACTTCTATAGTACATTTTCCATCGCTTTACATTAAAAATTTTTTGGTTTTTGTTTCATTCAGATCGGTGGTCTGCTTGTGGGTGAAATCACCCCTTGACACGTTTTATCTTTGAAGGGTCGTTTTCCCCCTTAAAACCGTTTTTCCGCGGGTAAAAAAATACGTCTTCAATACTTTTCAATACTCTATCACATAAACTTAAGTGATGTTCCTTGTTAATGACGATGTCAATCGTTGTCTTTTTAATAAATTTCGCCAATGTCTTTTCGTATGCCCTGAAGGGCGTAAACGAATCCCGTCCCTTTTACTTTTACCCTGCACTTCACTATTCCAAGCTCCTCGAGGATCCCCCGAAAGTTTTACCCACCCCCGCTTTTTCTCGAGGCAATACGGTCGCACGAGGGCAGAGGGTAACTGTGGAAAACTCGTGTCGATACAGGTGGCACATATTCTCCCTTCAATTCTGTTCGCCACCAGAAATTTGGCAAACGTCGGCGCAGACCAGTGCGCGGCTACATGGTCACCCATCCGACTATTTGCCCAGGCCAACATGGAAGACCGCTGTCGTTGCTACCGATGTCATATTATCATCAAAACATTTGGTAAATTTCAACATATGACGACAGTTATTGAAAATGCGTTGATTTTTTTTCCAAATGGGTGCAAATACATTTAACAGGATTATTGGTTTGGTATATCGAAAGTGCTGACTTTGCACAATAAATAATAGATACGGTTTTTGTAGCATGTAAACACATCGTAAAGCCGATAGTTTGGAGCTTCTGGTCCCGACACGCTTACGTAATAACAAAATGGTCGGACCTGTCCAATCCTTTATCGCTATCGTACTACGAAATTCCTTCCCATTCAGCTCCCCCCCGTCTCTCTCTCTCTTTCTCGGTTCCTCCATTTTCCCAAAGTCGTAAAGTTTCCGGATATTTTCCGAGGTTTTATCGGCCCGTCGGGTCATGAATTATCTCGGCAAAGAGATCGCGTACGTGCCCGATGAGACCGCGAGTGTGCCAGAAACAAAAAAGCGAGAGAGGAAGAGGATTAACCGAAAGAATCACGAATGGAACACTCGTTGTCTGAAGCGTCCAGCATATATTTAATTTAATGTTTAAAGTTCCCCATTTTCCTCGAGCACTGTTGTTGGCCTGCAGTACTCGGTCCGATACTCGGATGGGTGACTAGCTTGCGCCCCGACTCCCGACGATAACCGAAGCAGAGGTTTGTTCCAGCGCAAGTTTTCTCCAGTTGCCCTGTGCCCTCGTGAAGAAACTCAGTAGCGCGTCGTGAGTGGCTGTGGGTACTTGGTGGTCTCCGAGGAGCCGGAAATAGTGAATTGACGAGTATAGGATCAAAGTGAGAGGGCTCGGAACAGTTCCAAGGGCATACGAGGGAAGATCACTAATGAAAGGTGGGAATCCTTACCGGAAGTGCAAGCATCGACCGCAGCAAGGGGGAAAATGGAAAGGGGGTCTAGGGTGAGGTGTAGCTGCAGAAAAAGAAAAAAGTAAAGTGTCGAAGGTTTCAGAGTTAAGGCTACATCTACCTAGAGGGCCGATAATGGCCAAATTCCGATTTTTTTTTTTTGGGAATCGGTTTGTAAAAAAGAAATGCATTTTTTTAACGCGAAGGTACATATATTGATATCTTCAAAAAAAATACAGAAAAACATCAAAAACCTAGCCGCCGGTAGATAATGCTGTTTTCAGAGACGGTGGACGTGACATCTCAAGATCCACTTGATGGATTTTTTGCAAATTCACAGGAGATATGAAGAGAAACATTTAAAGGTCGTTGACGATCTCACTTTTCTTGAATCGATTTCCGGTATTTAATAGTTACGTTGAAATAACGACTTTTTTCATAGATTTTGCATGCTCGAGTTTCAACACGTCGCCGCTTAAAACAAATTATTTAATAAATCAACGATCGTTAACGACTCGTATTTATTGTTAACTTGAATAACCCGTTTGGTTTTTACATTTCAGACAGACCGTTTAAGGCCTTACATACGCGATTTCGCCGATTTTCGAAGGTACTTTTCTAGACGCGGTTAAAAAAAATGAGAAATATTAACAAATGGCGGAGATATAACATATTAAAGCAATGTATTGTTTTTTTTGGCGCGCGTTGATGGTGAAAGTTCTCGGCATCGATGTGGGTGTCTGAAAAAAAATGAACATAAATATAATTGCATAATAAATGTATCTTCAGTGTGAAAAAACAATTTTATTTAAAAAAATTATTATAATAAAAATTCGAAACTTAAAAATTTTACTCAATTTTCTGTGGATATTTTATTTTTTATATTTTTTTTGTTTCATTGAAATTTTTGTTTCTGTGGATCACACGCTAGGTGATGATACTAAGAATATGTTGTACAAATTTCAAAGCGATCTGAACCTTCGTTCAAGAGTTAAAACTTTCACTAGGTTCAAAAATGCGAATCGTGGAAAAATGGCTTTGAAGTTGGCGGTCGGGCGCGCCGCGCGGTATTTATTATAAATGCAATCTTACCTTATTTTTGGAATTTTTGGAATTTTTAAATTCTTCAAAGCTTAAAATATTCCTAACCTTTCAAGCTGATGGAATAAAAAATAATTGAAAAATGAAAAATTTTGAAATTTATCGCGTATATAAGGTCTTAAGCTGGTGAGTGTCCACCGCCAAACGTTGCGAAAAAGTTTTCATCATCTGCCGGCAGCCATAATTTTCTTGTTTTTTTTTTAATTTCTTTTAAAGGCTCTCAATATATATACCTTTGAGTTAAAAAAAATGCGTTTCTTCCTCGCCAACATTTTTCATGAAAAACAATTTGGAATTCTGCAATTTTTTTCGGCCTTCTAGGTAGACGTAGAGCCTTAAAGAAATGCTGACCGTACCGGCAAATTGTACATCATCGGTGTATATTCCCAAGACGCAAGTGTACATAACACGTAAAAGCGACTACCTACCGTTCATGAGATTCTTACGAGGCTTGCAGAACCTCCCCCCTTATGTTCTCCACCCCCTACCGGCACCCCGGCTTCTCTCAACCCTTCAAGAATTCACGAGGATTTTCACGCACATATTTCACGAAGGCGTTATCCATCCCGCACTCTATTCTTTCGTGTGCCGGCTCCAAGTGAGCGTTGACTTGACTTTTGATGAAGATATTCCCGAGTTGGCGAGCCCGAGGATCGAGCAGCCCGGGAATGCGGTTAAATGACGGGTAAAAACGGGCCAGCCCCGCCCTAGCAGGGAAAAACTGGCTGGAAAATAAATGAACCGGGAACTTGAGTATCGAATAAAAAAGCTGTAAAAACATCTTCTGTATGAAAAATGAGACGAAAAAAAGGAAAAGAAACTGCTTGCCTGCTGGCTTGACATCCACGAGGCCATCGCGAAAAAAAGGGCGCACGGAAAAAAAAGTTTTGGACTTAAAAAGCGTATTAGAATCTTGCCCGCTCTCGATATCGGGGATATCCGCATATTATAGCCAGGTGCCGTGACCAGCGTGTGCAATAAAAACGAAATATAGATGACGAAGGGTACCCCGGTCAATTTATCTTCGACGATTTCGGTTTTTTTTTCACACTCTTTTTTATCTTCGTACTTCGTCCTATGACTGACGTACGCGATAGGAACGCCACTGCTTTTCGTACAGGGTAGTCCGGAAAGTGACGTCCTAAAGAGACGCTCCATAGAAATATCTCTCTGAATTGCCCCGTTTACTTTTCGAGAAATAAAGCAGTGTATTTTTTTTCGAGTTTTCCTGTGGCCCAGGTTTTTATTCTCTTCTCTTTTGAGAACGGACTTTCCTCTCATTGTCAGCAGTTTTTTTGAAGCAATTGAGAGTCGTTTAGAGTAGTATAAGTATTTTCTTTATCGTCTGAGCTTTAAGTCGAAATCTACTGATTTTTATTATCTGAACGTTAAATATCAATCTACTGACTTTTATCATCTGAACTTTAAATCTAAATTTACTAATTTTATCACCTGAATTTGAAATCTGAACCTACTGATTTTTTTCATCCGAACTTTAAATCTAAGCCTACTGATTTTTATCATCTGAACTTTGAATCTAATCTACTGATTTGTATCATCTGCAATTTAAGTCTAAATCTACTGATTTTTATCATTTGAACTTAAAATCTAAATCAACTGATTGAAATCTTAAACATTTACATTAGTGTGCGGTTTGTCATTTATTTATTGCTCATGTGTGCACTTCATAACGATAACACAAGTACTTACTCTTTATTTTTGTATACTTGTGAGTTTTGTTCCTTTACGTTTTTGAATATTTGTTTTTTTTCTCGCGTTTCTCATTTTATCTTTGATTTTATTTTTACTTTGTTTATGTAGAGGAATTTTTCCAATTCTTGCATCGAGCGTATCTTTTTGCTTCATCGTACTTTTTTATTTTATTTTATATTGCGAAGCATGAGAGTAGGGTGTCGGAGAAAATTTTCGTCATAGAGCACAAGTGAACATAGTCTAACCTAATACTAGAAATTGAACTAAATTTTTTATCCATGAAAAGCATGTCGATTTTTTTTAATTTGAAGACTACCAAGTTTATTTTAATTGGATTTTCTACATTTCTTCTCTTGTAAGCTCATGTTAGTTCAAAAGGACCTTTACAAAATCTGCAGACTCAATATGATTGCCTGGAGGCAAAAAAACCGACACGACCACGGCAACGAGTCTCGACGATCCTTGATTTTTTCGCCGGATACCTGGCTCTTATTAACCAGGCTTCGATTTTGTCAACGAAATGGACGAAAAAGCGTGTGACTCGCTGCAAGAAAATCTACTCGGCTATACAGGGTGGCCCGAAAAATGACGTACACAAGGAAATTCTAGATGACTCGTATCTATACCTATCCGAATCATTCACTTGTATGTTCCACGATCTTTTTTGGTTTAAGGGGCTATACCAGTGTGAACGCTGAAAATTTGGGTGATTTTCGGGATTTTTTTGGAAGAAACGTACTCAATTAAATGTTTCGAAAAATCAAGAATATATTTGGTTATGGTTGACCTAAATTACATAATTTTTTCACATATAAATATTGAGATCCAAGCGACTTATGCGCTACCATCGGAGGCGCCAAAAAAAAGTTCCTCCACTGCTGACATGATTCCGGCCGATTGAGTAGCTGAAACCGAAAAAGGAAAAAATGTCGTTAAACTGGAAGGTATTTCCTGTACAATGACGTAGGATTTTCAAAAAATATCAAAATCTAACAAAATGGCGTAGTTATAAAAAAAAATCTGTTTTCTTGCCTATAAAATGGTCGTTTTTTTCAATGTCAAATCGTTATTTTTCATCCAATCGGAAATACCCTACATCATTATACAGTAAATATATTCAAGAGTACTCAGTTCAAATTTCAAGTCAATCGGATAATTGCTCTTTGAGTGACAATGTCAGCAAATTTGAAAAATCTCATTTCGAGAAAAACGCATTTAAAGATTTAACTATCGATTTTTGCAAGATAAAATGATGAGAGATACGGCCATGAAATTTTTACAGGATATTCTTGAAAGTATAAATTGTCGAGAAAGGCAAAAAAATCGATTTTTTTTCAAAGTGTCTTACTGGTATTGTCCCTTAAAACAAAAAAAAAGCATTTTTCAATTTTTTCGAGTTTACCTGTAGCAAAGGTGTAAATTGATTTTTTTCCTTTGCATACGTAATACACAATCACTGCCAAATATTTGGTAGTGATCCGAGATATTTAGATTTGTATCATAGATCCTGACCTTGAATGAACGACTTTGACCTTCTGTTTTTTATGCGGCTTAAGGTTCTCCACAAGATGGTTGAAAGAAAATGTACCATTCCATTTAAAAAAGTGGAAGTAACCTTCACTGTGCGTCAACGACTTCACCGAATTGAAAAAAAAAATGGTCGCATTTGATGGCCCCCTTCACAACGTACAATTTTTGTCTGGAACATTTTTTTGTGACATCGATAATTGCCGAGTTATTTCGTGTGGCAGAGATAAGAGGGACACCCTGTATAGCGAACAAAAGTCCCACCATCCTACAACATATATACACCTACATGATTTACAGGAGATTGGTATCCAACACTCGGCGATCCTTCCTGTAAATTAGTATCGCGACCAACGATAAAAAGAGGCAGTAAAAAGGAAGAACGTGTCTACGCCAAGATCGAGCGCAATCAACATCTAACTTCATTCCAGCCCCGTAGATATAAAATAAAACGTACCCCAGTATGCATCCCCGTGTGTGTCTATCCATGTACAGCAAAAGGTTGGTCGCGATTCTCGCTCGTTAGTCGGGCGTATCTCGAATAACGGTCGTTCCGTGCCAAACGAAAAAAAAAAAAAAAATCGTGTTCCCTCGTATCTTACTCTTTTCTCGCGCGAGGAACGAGCCCGATATCTCCACGGTAACGCGATTACAAGCTGGCCACGCGAGATTCGCGACTGAAAAATAAATATGGGACGGGATATCGACGAATCTCCACGCCCGTGATACGCCGCGAATTTCATTGGAAAAATGTAAATAAAAGTTGGAAAATAAAAATACGGGTATAGTGACGGCGATATGGAAAAACAAAAGTGTGCATATCGAACGAATGAACACGGCAGAAATAATAGCGGAGAATAAAAACGAGAGATAAAACGATTTGGATGAGGCCGAAAAATGTGTGTGAATTGGGCAGCTGGAATTCTCGCCTAGTGTGTGTCTGTTTGTTTTTTTTCGATCGAATGAACAGTGGGACGTGTACTCTCGGGCTGGAGCGGATTGCTTCATTATTTCTAATGTTATTTGTTTTTTCACTTTTCCTTCCACACTCGTCACTCAACGTCAGTCCCTTGCGCGGTCACCCATCCGAGTAACGGCCCACGCCAGTCGTCCTTACGCTCCTCCAATGACAGATCTACTCTGACAGCTCTACTCTGACAGCTTCCTTCCGAAAATGCCTTCACACATTTTGACTGATAATCCTAGCCGAGCGACAAATTCAGGGCTGAAGCCACGACCATCTCTGAGCGGAGGGTTGCCGAAGACGAAAACCACTCGAATCAGCGCGCACCTTTTTTCATCCCTGGCTGCAAATATTCCTAGGGAACGGAGCAAGCTCATCAGGGGGACGGCCGCCTGAAGGAATATTGTTACATACGTAACGAATAGATGTGGCCACCTGTGCTATGCAAATTGGGCTGCCTCGTCAATTAACACGTGTGTACGTAGTGAAATTAGGAATAAGCAGTCTGGTACGAAACTGCTATTCGTAACGTTCTCCCAGTGCCGGATATTCCCATATACAGGGTGACAATTTTAAGGTGGTCGTGGGCTTTTCAAAAGTCTTGTATAATATATTATAGTTTTTTAAGTCCTCTTCGAAAAAAAATACAACCCATTTTAGCAATGAGTATTATACGCCAGAAAAATTGAGCGTTGTGGAAAATAATGAAAATTTCATTTTGCGTTCAGCAGAATGAAGATGATTAAATTGTGAATACGAAACACTCCTGAAAAACTTTTTTTCAAAATAAATTAAATTCCAATGATTTATTTTAAAACATATCTTCGGTCATTTTTTTTCTCGATGTTGAAATACACGAAAAAAAATTTTCAGGAGTGATTCGTATTCGGAATTTAATTATCTTTATATTGTTGAACGCAAAATGGAAGTTTATTTTTTTCCAGAATGCTCAATTTTTCTGGCAACGCTATATTTTTTTTCGAAGAGGACCTGTGCAGAAATTTTCGTAGTGATCCAATTGGATTCCCATACGCTTCCTGATTGGGCTTCAATGGGTCATCGCATTGGATCCCCATGCTAAAACATCACGCTCGTATATCAGATTCTCATCGTGGTTCCTCATTGGAATCCAATTTGAATCCCAAACGATTCCCAGATTATCGAACATAATTTTATACGGTTCTTGATGGATTCCATCGCATTCTGTACGTTAAATGTCGTAAACAAAATCACTACATATATAAAATTAGTGGATTAGAAAAAAAAG
This sequence comes from Ophion obscuratus, assembly GCA_964007375.1. Taxonomy (NCBI): domain Eukaryota; kingdom Metazoa; phylum Arthropoda; class Insecta; order Hymenoptera; family Ichneumonidae; genus Ophion; species Ophion obscuratus. The sequence goes on along the minus strand of OZ023314.1, from coordinate 10,300,524 downwards.
TATAAATCTTAATTTAAAAAAGTGCAAATTGCTTTGAAAGGTATATCTTAAAAATCAATTTAAATCGCATCACTGAAAATTCACTGTAATTATCGTTTGTTATTTATTTTACTGCACTTTGACATAATATCGCCACACGAAACGTGCAGGTCAATACGCCGAGTTGTTTCTCGTGACTTTTCACATGTTTTCGATTCGAACGTGGTGAGAATTCTCAAACGGCCTTGATCGGGGAACAGTGCAGAATCCAGTTGGATCCCAATGAGGACTCCCAAAAAAATTGTGAACGGGACCACAAAAGGACATTTTTTTTTTTTGGAGATCCAACAAATTCTGGTTGAGAATTCCAAATAAAAAATTGTATTCCTTCAACAAGATATGGCCACCTTACAATTGTCACCGTGTATATGTACGGAGGATTTATATATTTCGATATAGCTAGGGAGAGAGTGACAGAGAGAGCAGGCAAGCTCGAAACGACAATGGGAAGATCCCCGGATATCCCCGTTTACATTTGTGTTTCGTCAAACACGAGCGATGGTACTTCCTGCGAGGCAAATAATCAAGGGAAGCCAGAGACAAACCCAAACCGTGGTCACGACGAATATATTTAGCGAGTAATTCGATTTTGCCATAGCTGCAACAACCACAGTTCTATGGAAGACGATCTACACATGTTCGCCATGTGTTCCAGTACGCACAAAGACACGAGGGAATTGATGATTCATCGGAATGCATCGGTGATTAGATAACATAGCGTTTACTGATTATTAGCCGCTCGTTAGTAGCCCCATGATCTTCGTGTCATCAATATGGAATGCATTGATCGTGAGCCCGATAAATGAGCTACTATCCATGTCGGTTGAACGACCAACCAAGGACGCAGTTAATTTTCCATCATTGCCCAATAAGGTACATGCGGGTTATTAATTGTTTTTGTTTATGGTGCTAGTTAACATTTTTGTTATATTTTATAGAAACTGAACTTAAATGCTGATTTTAATTAAAGTATGTTTATTAAAATGAAAAATATCCAATTTAATCAACATATTTTTATTGTAATCATTATTCAAGTTCAGTTTCTATAAAAAATGAACGAAAAATGGTAACTTGTGCCATAAACAAAAACACTATTAAACATGTTTAAAAACCGTTATAGTAGGCCTTTTTTACTATGGTAGGATAATATGGCCTACGACTTTTACATATTCAAGGCCTTAGGCTACAGTAACGGATATAAAATAGTTTGCGAATTGAACAATTTTTTTTCGTATGACAAAGTGATTCACTCATAAAGTTAATTACACGTCTATTTAGTATGAATATCAAGCTGTTAGAAAATATATAAATTTTTTTCGATGTACGTACAAAATGGCTGACTACTAATATTTTCTTTTGTTATCGTTTTTTTAGGCGCTCTGCGGCGTGACATTTAGCATCCTCACTTTTTTACCTAAAAAAAAAAACAAAAATTCTCGTCAATCTACGTTAAAATACCTAGAGAAGTACGTACGGAGTTTAAAAAATATTGTTTTATTCAAAAGTTGTTGGTATTTAAACTTAAGAAATGAATTTTCAGTGAAAAATTTCGTTATAACTGCTCATAAACTGCTCATAAAATGAAAAGTTTTCGATTAATCATAAATTACTTACGCACTCCTCTGTGAAATGCAATGAGGAACATAACTTTTCAATTTGAAGTAAATCGAGTGAAAATTGTTGAAGTTATTCGTCACGCCAATTGGAAAAAAGCTGCTTAGAGAAGTTTCGAGTATTCGGCCATTTTGTACATCGAAAAAAATATACATTTTTTCTAACATCTTGATATTCATACTAGATAGATATGTAATTAATTTTATGAGTGAATCACTTTTTTCATACGAAAAAAAATGGTTAAATTCGTACATGATTTTATCCCCATTACTGTGGCCTAAGACCTTAAATAACCAAACCATGCGTAATATATTTGGTATTTGAGATCAATAATCCTCTGCAGCTCTGTTTGAACTCAAAGTTCCTCTTCGCACTGCTCGCACAGCTGACACCGCGTCGTGTTCCGACCACAACACTCGTTTTGGACGCATCGGGATTGAGGCATTAAAAATAACGTTCAAATAATTAGTAATAAATATGCGTACTACTTATGTACATTCATAACATCTTAAAAGTAATGTAAAATACATTATAAAACAAACAAACTTTGCTACAAAAAGTAGAAGGATAATAAGGCCTATAGTTACATTTAGTAGGCCTTAATAACCGTCGATCACGTATGTAAGAAAAGCAAAATAAAAAATATTTCGACCACGATACTTTATTCAAATATTTATGATCATCGAAGCTTCAATGAATAAATATAAAGACTGTGATTTTAGATAGGTAAGTGTAGTATTACAAAAAATATTTACGATTTATTCGGACCGATTTTAATTATCGTAACGCTGGGTTCGTTTATCAATCTGTAATTGTCTTCGTTCTGGCTCTGGTGCACAGAATTTTTAGAATTTTCCAAAATTCAGAGAATTTTGTTTTCTTGTGGTGAGACGAAAATTATTGAATCGATTGTGTTTAGTTTAGAGGATTGAAGGCGTTGTGCGACTTAGAATCGATTTTTAGAGAACTCCGCATCGAATGGGTATCGAATTGGCTGATGGATTGAGATGACGGTCTGTTTTATATTGAACGGATGTTTTGGACTCCCACGATAATTTCAGTTTCCTCCGATTCGACGCTTTATCTGTTTCGAATGTTGGTCGTATTGCCTCATTTTTTAAGCCTTCGATTTATAGCTCTCCACCGCACCCTCTGGTAAAAAATAATTAATTATTTAATACTTAATTTTAAAAATTCGCACGTGATCAACTACTGTGCCATTGTTTGCTACTGGGACTTCGAACGTGAATATCTCGGCTGATTTTTGTCGCGCGACATTTAAGGGGTTATGCCTAGTTGTAAAAGTGGTAAAATCATTTTTTTATCAATATATTTTGACAGTCATATTATCTTTTTGTATCGTCATCAATATATTTTGACAATATATCTCTGAAAATCTCAAAGTGATCAGATCAAAATTGATAGATTTTGATGCCCGTCGGAACGCTTGTTTCTCGAAATAACATTTTCGAAGTCGGTGAGCAAAATATCTCAAAAACGACTGCAAGAAGATTTCTAAAATTTTTAGGCCATTTTCTAGATATAAAAAAATAGTATTTTATCGAAGGATTTTTTTCCGATGTATCCTTTCGATTTGATGAACAAAAAATGCCCATTTCGTTCACAACAATCAAGACTCTCACTTTGAACATCTTCCATTTTTGTTTAATTTGACATTTCGCAAATTCCTTCGATTGATCATCGAACAAACTTGATTTTTTTATAATAGATAACCTAGTTTAGAAGGGCATTGCTCACCGCAAAAGACGATTTCGAGAGGTGCTTCCCAAAAATCGACTGTAAAACGATTATAATTAAATATTTTTGACAAAAAAATTTACAGTGTTCTGCGGAAGATACTTTTTCAAATACCTAATTTTTTTAGAAATTCAAATCAAGGCTTTCTAATTTTTTTAAAATTCGAAAAATGGACTGTTTTCAACTCTTACTACTGGAAATAAGCCGTTAAAAGAAATCATTTTGCTCCCAATGACATGCCCTATACGGGCACAAAGGGAACCCTGATAGTTGTGAATCACCCTGTATATGAATAGGTTTGGGGATCATGAGGAAATCCAGCTCGGGAGGACCGTAAAGAATTTCCTCGCTGGTGCAAACACAATTCGGACATACACAAAGCCTTTACAGCATAGACGTATCGCGATAGTCTCGTGTACTCGAGGAATCTCGTGTATACGCTTTGTTCGGTCTTGCCGAGCAAGAAGGGCGGAATTTGGTGAGCGCACGTGAATGACGCAGAAATGAATCGACTTTTATGTTCAATAGGACATAGTTGTATCCCGGGTTCCTAGGCTGCGAGTAGAGATTTATTTCCTGGAAGACGTTCCACCAGAATCATGAAATTCTCCAGGCAAGCTTGATTAAGAAGTAACGCCCGTAAATTCATCGTTTCGCTGCTCCATCCATCACGAAAGGGCGGATCTTTACGCCGATCGCGTCAACGAATATTTTAGGCTAGGATGTCGTCCCAGGAGAAGATCCAAAGCCGAGTTAAAGTAGGCGCGAGAGCAGACAGAAACGTTTAAATTGAAAGCTGGTGCCCTTCGCGGGCTTTTACAATCCCACTCTTATAACGACAATAATTCTCCACTTTTTTACTTGAAACGAAAATTAAAAATAATTTGCGCTCCTGATGAGATTTACCTTCGAAGTGCGCAGGGAAATCGATAAATATCGATTTTTAATTTAACGCTGCATGTTGGAAAAAAAATTCAGTTAAAAAATCGCCAAAAACATATTTTTTCGGTAAAAGTTTTTAACATATGAAAAATCCCTGAGGTACTTCGATGTAAAGTCTTGTAATAAGGTTCCAAAATGATAAGGTTCAAATAAGGTTCGATTCAACGTCCAAAATGAGGTTCCAAAAAAGATCGAGTGTAAATTGAAAACTGGTGCCCTTAGTTATATCCCTTTGTATGCCCTTGCGGGCTTTCACAATCCCATCCTTTCACCAACAAGAGTTCTCCACTTTTTTACTTGAAACGAAAATTCAAAATAATTTGCGTTCTAGAAAAAGTTTACCTTCGAAGAACTTAGGGAAATCGGTAAATGTCGATTTTTGATTAAATGGTGCATGTTTGGAAGAGGAAATTATTTTCGTTGAACAAAATCGCCGAAAGTATTTTCTTTCAGAGAAAGTTTCTAACAGATAAAAAATCCCTGACGTACTTCAGCGTGAAATCTTGTTATAAGGTTCTAAAAAAAGGTCAAGTATGAATAGAAAACTGGTACTTTTCGTTATATCCCCGCGTATGCCCTTGCGGGCTTTTACGATCCCCCTCTTTTACCGACAAGCGTTCTCCAATTGTTTACTTGAAACGAAAGTTCAAAATAATTTGCATTCTACATGAGATTCGGCTTCGAAGTACATAGAGAAATTGTTAACCGCAGATGTACACTACACGTCATTCGGCATTTTTCAACCAATCACATGCATTTAGCATGTCGCGGCTCCCCCCACTCTACTATAAGACAGTGGCAGTGGAGCGGGGGCGCGTTAGTTTCGTGTGACATCCAGCTAACTCAGGCCCCTATACCCAACTAACGTCAACAGACATATATTTTTAAAAGCACTTTCAATGCTAAAATTAATTGTCTCAGTAAAAAGAGTCGCCGAAAATAATGTTTTTTCCAATAAAGTTTTCAACATATCAAAAATCTTCTACTTACTCCTATCTAAAATCTTGTTAGAAGTTTCCAAAAAAAAGTCAAGTCCATCGGTGAAAAATTGGCGACGTAATGTTGCCAAAGGTGATCGCCATAACGGTGACAGAGGTGATTCGCTTCATCGAGTTTCAGCACCGCCAATATGTTCCAAAATCTTCGGAAAAAATTTGTGAGGATACTCAAAGATATATAGTACAAAAGCCACCAAACGGAATTTTCATTCCATCAACAGGGTATCTAAAAAAAATGGTCAACGTTCGATTCTTTGTCGAAGCTCCAGACAGTTAATCTTCCTCCATCGTCACTTCTCGCCGGCCGTTTCCATGGACGTTTTCACCCCGAGACACTTCAAACGATGCGTTAGTTCATTGAAATCCGACAGGTATGTCTCGCACCAACTCGTCCTTTTGACTTGCTGGATGTGCGAGAGGCAGCCCACTTGAATTACACAAGGTCCAATGCTTCCGACTATGAATATTAACGACTGGTGTAACGTGGTGCACACCTTTGACACGATTTTCGAAAACGACATTCAGCTCACGAGATCCTTGACGATGATGATAAACGATCCAATGACCGGATATAAAACAAGACGTTGCCACTGGCAAGGTGTATTCGCAGTGCCGTGGAACGTGTCCAGTGGCACGTTGGCGTCGACGTACATGAACCAACGAGGAGGAAGTTTATCCTCGATCTATAGGATTTTATGGCAAAAGCGACGGTCTAGCTGTATATGCGTGTTAGTCCATTACAAGCATTATCGTCGTCTACTACACTGGATTTAATACTCCGGGTGAACAATTCAGATTATGACCGTGTTGTGTTAAAGGGGAGCTCGCCGCGGCCGCGCAGGATGTGATGAAAACGTTTGTGTTGTACGTGCGGGTGCTCCGCGGTTAAATTGGTGGAAAATGTAGAGCGGAGTGCTCCTGTAACTACGAGTCAAACTATTGTGCACGCCTTGAACAATGCGGCTTAATTATTCATCGTGTATACGTTGCTTGACGATTTAATACAGATTTACTTCATCATCACTGGTCAATCGAGTCTCTCCAGTTTCCTAGCTTTCATTTTTGTTGGAAAGAAACTACATTAACGCTTTCCCAGGTAGGAAATCCACAGGCTGACGATGGAAACAAGCTTGTGCGAGCCTTGTTTCACCGAGCCTGAGTGAGACAGACCTGGGCCAGGTTTCTTTGCATCGTTTGGAGCAGCCTGGAACCAAGACTGGCTGCTTAGCCTAAACTCAGGGTTATTTCAAGCTTTATTCAGCCGGTGAATTTTAAGGCTAAACAAATCAAGGCTGGATACAGGCTTGTCTCAGATTGTGATAAAAAAAAAGTTACAAATAATGTTTTTTCTGTACTTTTATGAAGAAAAAAATTTAGCAATAAATGCGAGAATATTTTGAAATTGTGTATCTGCAAAAAAAATTACGCTACTGACATTTTACTTCATCCTCTATCTTAATTTTCTAAATCAATTTGACGCAATAAACATTCTTTACAAATTCATTAAATTTACCCCAATCTGGAATATAGAAAACTAAAAACAGGCCTCATATAGCCTCGAGAAGAGTTTGGGATAAGCCTGGTCATAAATGATCGTGAAGGCTTCATTAAGGCTCGTTTTGGGACTTGTTGTTTCGTCTTTTCAGGCTTAGTACAGGCTTTTCTACCAGCCTTTGGTCAAGTCTGTGTGCAAGAGCCTGAAACCGCGTTATCATTCAGAGGTTCAGCTAGGCCTAAAATCAGGCTGGTGCTGAGCCTGAATTAAAAAATGTGAGCCTTGTTTCAGAGCTCGGTTGGAGGTTCTCTGGAACGTAGCCCCCTGAGGACTTTTACATACGCCGAGTTGACTCTGGCACAAAGATCGTGAACCCGAGACAATCGAGGGGGAAGATACCTTTTGGCGACAAAAAAAATGCCGATTTTCGTGATTTTTTATTAAAAAAAAAAAATTTCACCATTTTTTAAACTTTGGGTATGTTTTATTTCTACTTTTGACTGTTACATGGTTCTATTTTTCTTCTTTGTCGATCTTAAAAAATGGCGGAGGTATGGCACGGTCTCCTAAACGGATTGCGGTGAATGTTGTCAGACGGCGTGACACGGAGCGTCGACGGGATGAATCTGAAAAAAAAACCACCGAAGTTTTTTTTTTCAGTAACACTCATGCGCAGAATATGAACCAAGAAAAGGTGAGAAATGTTGAAAATCGATGAAATGGCACGCTTTGAAACGAAAAGATTGAATTTTCCGAAAAAAGATGGCTACATGTCGCGATCAAAAATACTTTTTAAAAATTTTTCATAACTTTTAGGGTCATGTTTTAAACAATAAGGTTAGAAAGATTTATACAAAGTTACATCAGAATCGGTCGATTAGATTTTTAACTATACGTCACGACAGTTTTCAAAATGGAATTTAGAAGACCGCCTTCATTTTTAAAAATTAATGAAACATGAAAAGTACGATTTAACAGCCAAAAGTAGTAATAAAACGTATCCTAAGTCACAGAAGGGTGAAAAAATCTTCCATAAAAAAACTGCTGATTTTCATGATTTTGTTTATGCTACGATTTTTCTTAGCAACGTATATATGTGTGTGTGTGTGTGTGTGTGTGTGTGTGTGTGTGTGTGTGTGTGTGTGTGTGTGTGTGCGTGTGCGTGTGCGTGTGCGTGTGCGTGTGCGTGTGCGTGTGCGTGTGCGTGTGCGTGTGCGTGTGCGTGTGCGTGTGCGTGTGCGTGTGCGTGTGCGTGTGCGTGTACGTGTGCGTGTGCGTGTGCGTGTGCATGTGCGTGTGCGTGTGCGTGTGCGTGTGCGTGTGCGTGTGCGTGTGCGTGTGCGTGTGCGTGCGCGCGCGCGCGCGCGTGTGTGTGTGTGTGTGTGTGTGTGTGTGTGTGTGTGTGTGTGTGTGTGTGTGTGTGTGTGTGTATTTCCCCCGTGAGCCTACTCAAAAGCTTAAAGACGACCCGAAAATGAGGGTGATTTGAAAAAATTAATTTTGAAGGAATAAGCAAAATGACCAAAAAAATTGTTTGGATATTTGATTATGCGTACATTAATAAAGTTGTGTACCACATTTTATTAATATATTGATAATTTTAAAAATCTCGTGAATCAATCTCGTGAAAGACTTTTGAACTTGAGGAGCTCAACGGTGTACTTTATTTTGGCCAGCTAGTTGATGTGAAACAAAAAAAAGGATTTCATTTTCTCCAAATAGACAATATTGGGTAAGACTTGACCGAGCTTTTTTTGTTATCGTGTTTCAATCATCAGAGAAAAAATGTTGCGTTTTTTCATTTTTCAAGCAAAGACGACATCATTATTGTTAATAACTAATAAAAAAAATTAAGAAGAAAAACGCCGGTCAAGTTTAATAAGCTACTATGACACTGAATAAGCGTCCTAAATTTAAAACCAATCCGTCCATTAGATGTTGAGAAATCGTGTAGCCGTGCCATCATTGCAATCATAAGTTGACCTTCAATTCTACAATCCCTGCATTATGTTGGACCTTCCTCTTCAATTAGAGTTGCCTCAAGCGACGAACGGGTGTTCGTCAGTTTTGCAGTAGCCTAACCCCTTAACCGGACTTCGCAAACTTGGAGTCCAAAATAAAGGTCAATATTCGAAAAAAATGTCTGGCCTACGTATGAAGATGATGAAGTCGGGATTTTACAAACTGTTTATACATGGTCTTGCCGAATTTAAGATTTTTTGTTACCGAAAAATAGATAAACGAGGAAGTTATTATTATTTAAACAAAAAATATATTTTTTACTGGCCACATTCTCGCTTAAGGGAAGTTTCTACTTAATTGGGCCAAAAAATGTTCGATTTTCAACCAATTTTTCATGCGAAAAATATTAACTATAGAATATTGAAACTTGGTATGTTTACTAAGCGGTCTTTATTGAAGATGATAATATTTTTCAAAGTTGAACAAAACGTGGTATTGGGAGTGGGGGGAGGAACCACGTACGTCGGTGCGCCGTCGATGATATTCTCTCAACATTTTTGCAGTTTTTTCCTCATAAAATAAAAATGTTTGAAATGTTTTTGGATATTTCTAGTTCGAGTAATGAAGAGGTTTGTTGTACACGTGCCTGCCAAATTTCATAACGATTGTTCATCCAGGGCGTGCAGGAGCACTTTCGCAAACTTGGAAAATATGGTTTCGAGAAAAACGCGTTTAAGGGGCTATACCAGTGTGAACGCTGAAAATTTGTGTGATTTTCGGGAATTTTTTGGAAAAAAAGTACTCAATTAAATGTTTCGGAAAATGAAAATTGTATTCGGCTATTTTTGACCTATATTGCATAATTTTTTCAGAGAAAAATATTGACATCCAGGCGACTTATGTGCTGCCTTCGGAGGCGCAAAAAAAAAAAGTTCTCCACTGCTGACGTGATTCCGGCCGATTGAGTAGCTGAGACCGAAAAAGGGAAAAATGCCGTTGAACTGGAAGGTATTTCCTGTACAATGACGTAGGATTTTCGAAAAATATCAAAATCTAACAAAATGGCGTGGTTATGAAAAAAAAGTCTGTTTTCTTGCCTATAAAATGGTCGTTTTTTTTCAATGCCAAATCGTCAATTTTCATCCAATCAAAAATATCCTACGTCATTGTAGAGTAAATATATTCAAGAGTACTCAGTTCAAATTTCAAGTCAATCGGATAATTGCTCTTTGAGTTACAATGTCAGCAAATTTAAAAAATCTTATTTCGAGAAAAATGCGTTTAAAGATTTAACTATCGATTTTTGGAAGATAAAATGATATTGATATAAATGATATAAATGATAATGATATTCTTAAAAGTATGAACTGTCGAAAAAGGCAAAAAAATCGATTTTTGAAAAGCGTCACCCTGGTATGGCCCCATAAAGTTAAACTGAAGTTTATGTGCGAATAAAATTAAAAGTTTCACACTTACACCTAATCTGCTATGCCAAGACCATAAAGTACCCATTCCTCTGCATTGCAATTTTTTTGGCACAAAATAGTAAGAACCTCCCTTAAGTTTCATTTAATTCCCTCAATGCACACGATTTCGGCGCAGCTATTATTCCGGCGAGTCTACACTATCTGATGCAAGCAATGAAAACTAAAGAATATCAAAGTCTTTGATTCTCAACGTCAACAATTGAAACATATCGGTGCGCAAGGACTTCGTCGTCATAAATCGACCAGTTGCCCACGCAGACCGTAAATACGATGATCTTTATCCCGGTTAATGGAATTCCCCCGTGGCCGAATTCACCCCGCCAACATCTGTCTTCCGTGAAATTGCCGGGGACACAATCATCCCATTGATATAAAATCCCGCGATACTTTGCAGCATAACGATAATGTATGTGTACAGACCTTTCGCAATTCTATCTCGATTTTATTAGAGGGGCTCCGTACCGGAGAAATATCGGCGCGGATTCCGGGCAAATTTCATCCGACAGGATTTGACCCTGGGGAATTTAGTACGGGGGAGTCCGAGCAATTTTATCCGGGAGAATTAATCGCACGAGCCTCGAACGTGTGGGCCACACGAGGACGAATATTGAGTTACGCGAAGCCGTACATATTCGCCCGTGGATCAATTAAGTGCTTATGCCTGGTTGTGAAAGTAAAAAAAAATCACTCTTTATCGAAACTAATACATTTCCAAAGTACATAATCTTATAAATGTTCCCTGAAAATTTCAAGGTGATCGGATCAAAATTGACAGATTTATAGACTGTCATGATGACGCCCATCGGAGCACTCAAAGCGGCGTTCGAAACTTTAAAAGCTTTTTTCTCCGAAGTACGTTCTCAAAGTCGGTGAGAAAAATATCTCAAAAACTACTGCATTGGGCTTTCTAATTTTTTAGGGCTTTTCCTATATGTAAAAATATACTATTTGATCGAAGCATTTTTTTTCCGATGTATACTTTCGATTTGATAAACGAAAAATGCTCATTCTTTTCGCAAAAATCGAGACTCTCACTTTGAACACGCGCCATTTTTTACACGCTTTTATTTAACTTGACTTGGTGTGAGATGACTTTTCTGTGAGATGCAAAACGGAAAGAATGCATCTAAGAGGTGACAATGCATGGTTCAACTAAAAAAAGTTTTTCTATGAGATGCAAAACGGAAAATCTATATTTGACCCACTTCCCGACTACTTAAAGGTGTGAAATTTTGCAAACATGCATCTAAGAAGTGCCGCATGAGTCTATAAATAAAAGCTTAGGGCGTTCAAAACTTAGAAATATAATCTTTACATAAATCCGTTAACATATCAACTGTATTTAATTAACAGTGAAACAACCTGAGATTTATTTAAAAAAATTCTGAAACAGTATAAACGTGTGATAATAATTTATCTAATTACTATTGTGCCAAATTAAATACGGTTAATGAAATTGAATTGATCAAATTTATTAAACATTTGAAAAGTTGAGCGGCCCAAGCATTTATTTATAGTCATATGTTAATAAAAATATTTTTTGCTCTTTAATACATGGAATAATAGCTTGTGTAAAAAAATTAAATTTAATATTTCGGAAATTCCTTCTATTATTTATACGATAAGCTGATATACTAATCAAATCTGTTCGATTGTTTAATATTAGATAACCTGGTTCAGAAGGGCATTGCTCACCGCAAAAGACGTTTTCGGGACGTGCTTCCCGGACATGGGACCCGGTGAATCGATTACAATTACGGGAGGTTTCTACTTTTTTGAGCCAAAAAATGTTTAAAAAATCGAACTAATTTTTACTTTGTACAACATTGGGTATGAGTCGAACTAGCATCACGAAGAAAAATTGAAAAATAAAAATAAAATGGTGAGCGTTCGAAGGGGAAGTTTCGATTTTTACCAAAAATCTTTGCAGTTTTTTGTGCATAAAATAAAAACAATTTGATATTTTTGGATAATTCCAGTTCAAGTAATGAAGACATCGGTTGTACACGTGCCTGCCTAATTTCATACCGATTGCTCATCTAGGGCGTGTAGGAGCATTTCCGCAATTTGGAAAACTTGATTTCGAGAAAAACGCATTTAAAGGTAAACTGAAGTTTATGTGCAAATAAAATAAAATTTCTATACTTACCGTAATCTGATTTGCCACAATCATAGACTACACCATCCTCTTATTATTTAAAAAAAAAACTTTTTTTGGCCCAACAGAGTAGAAACCTCCCGTAAATATTTTCACACACAAAAAGTACAGTGTCCTTCGGAAGCTAATTTCTCAAATACCTAATTTTTGTAGAAATTAATCATCACGATTTTCTAAAAAAAAAAAAAGTCCCGAAAATGAGGTATTTTCGACTGTTAGAACTAGCCACCTGTTAAACGTATCGTTGGTGGATTTTTGATTGACCCAGATATTCGTTCTATTTGCACTTCAATCGTCATTTCCCTCGTTGATCTCTTGCGTTTGGCTCTGTTGGTGTTCGATGTACACTTTTGATCAAGCCTAATAACGCAGCGACGTACAACGCCCACAAATCACACGAACATTTTTAATCGCGCTAATTCATCGTCACATAAATCCGCAGATACGAAAGAAAAATAGTATCTTCGCGATATGAAACGTGCGCAACGATCGTGATTAAAGAGTTTTGTGCCTGTCCGACGAGACGAATTGTGCGCGGCGGTTTTCAAATCTCGTATGATTAATATGACACGTTATCAGCCGTGGAATAAAATTAATCGATCCGCGACGCGGGGGTGGAGAAAAATTTCCCATCGGACAACCTGTTGGACGCGACGGGGGTGAAGGAATGATCGAACCACCCGCAATATCGGCAAGAGTTACGAAATCGGCGAGGAAAGATGATTGAGGTGAGGTTGAGGTGATGCAATGAGGATTTCCTAACCTCGAGAGTTCTTCATTTTTTCTCACCTTTTTTCTTCAGCCGTCGCGGTCCCTTTGTCCACGTCTCTTAACGGTGGGGTAAAGTTAATTCGGCGAAAAAAAGGCATGATTTTAAGATTTTTTTTGGCGTAACGAATAGTGTTCGTTTATTGAAAAATTTACATATAATAAAGTAACATTTGAACAACATTCTCCTAAATTTGCATTGTAAAATATTCAAAATTGAGCGAGTGAAAATTAAACCCCGGAGGCGCCTCGAAAAAAAGTTGGTTTGCGGTGTGCACCATAACTCGCAACAGAATCATTTGAAATAAAAAAATCGAATTGCATTTGTTAAAGGAGATGTTTCTCGAGGTAATGACGAGAGGATTTTGTTTTTCGATTTTTCGATTTTTCGTAGCACTTGGGAGACAAAAACCCGATTTTCGCTAAAAAAAATCGGCTAATTTGTTGTTGAAAAATTAGTAATTATTAAAAAAAAAAACACAAAAAAGCTCTCGACAATACCTGGTGAATTATGTGAAGAAGTACTGTGCAAAATTTCAAAGCGATTGGTCCAGTAGATTTTGAATTATCGTGCACACGGACTTCAAATATGACAAGTCTCAGAAAAACGGTTTGAAAAACGCAGAAGAGAAGAGAACGGCATGGAGCAATAGACGCTCAAATACTCATAACTTCGTCAATTTTACTCCGATCGACTTGAAATTTTAACACAATATTCTTGATATATTATGCATTCATTTAACATTTTTTTTTTAAATGAAAAAAAAAATTTAATATTTTACCCCGCCCATAAAGAATGATGTCGCGGAATTGTTCCCTGTGCTCCAGAGAGAGAGGGAGGGAGAGAGCGAGAGAGAGAGAGAGAGAGAGAGAGAGAGAGAGAGAGAGAGAGAGAAATTGAGGAACAGAAAATCCCAGAAATTATAAGACGAAGAGCGAGGTGTCAATGCCAACATACGTAAATTCTCTCGGGGCCTTCTCCTCGCCGGACGAGAACACGACGTTGCCGTCAGTGCACTCCAATTTGCCTCGGATAAGGAGAAGAAAAATACGAGAAAAGTAATGCGCGTTGGCTTGGATCAATATTCGGATGGGTGACCATTCAGTCGTGCTTGGACGCTGACGAATAAGCAGGACACAGTTTCACTGACAAGGAAAGGGTGCGAGGTCGATCTCTCCTATTTCGATTAAATTTGGCATACTCGTAGAATGGGTAAAAATAGGCGACACGTATTTTTTTTTATCTCTGCGGAATCCGATTTTTAAGGGGTGGAACGCACCCTCGCAAATAGGCGTGTTTTTCGTCGATAACGTTATCGTTCTCATGTCCAATGCATAGTACACGAAAAAATAAACATTGTTGCAATTCAAATTTTCTTCATATCTAGCATCGTTAAAACGTTATCGACGAAAAACGAAAAACACCCCAATTTCCGAGGGTGCGTTTCAATCCTTAAAAATTGGGTTCCGAAGATAAAAAAAAATGTGTCGCCTATTTTTACCCATTCTACAAGCATGCCAAATTTCGTCGAAATCGGAGAGATCGACCTCGCAATCTTTCCTTGTGAGTTCCCGATCCCGAGTGATAGGATCACAACTGAATCTCAGAGTATAGTCGTCTGTATCGACTGAGGTTCGCTACAGACGATTCGCTAAAAACGGTAGCTCAATGCCGTCTCTACTTCACCAAAACTGTATAAAAAATGAAAATAAAAAAACTGCGCGTTTGAGTTCACGATTAATTCGATTTATCGGGATCTCCGCAGCTTCTGTATCGCGATCGAGGGGAAAAAGTTGAAAATTCGTTTATCTTAGGGAACCGCGCGAATTTGCAGTGGAGAATCCGACGAAATGGAAAATTGAGGCTGGAACGAGAGAAATTGAGCGGGTCGCGGCAGGACGAGAACCTCGACCTATTAAATCGGGGCGCGGCGTGGCGCGCGAGGAAGCCAGAGGGTGAAAATTAAATCTGCCGACATACACATGCACACGCACACACTGTATATGAGCTCCGGAGGGGTATATACACGGGCGTTAGCTCTTGCGACTGACTCTCGACTTCCACATTCTCTCCTTCCTTCCACCTTTTCTCTTTATTCATCTGCCCTTTTCCACCCCTGTTGCACTCGTTACTTAATATATACGTATATATACGTATAGTTGTGCAGATAGTATCATTATATGCATACGAAAAGCCATCACTGATATACATATATTTGTATATCCATATATATATATATATATTAGTTGTAGTAAAAAGAAATCTATTATTTTTGCACGAAATTAAAGGAAAAAATAATGAATTTCTTTTTACTACACCTAAAATATATTAGACTAGCAAAAAAAAACGAATTTTAATTTTTTTTAATTTTTGGTGAAAACGTTGTTGAGAAAGACAAAAAATAAGTGCTGACCAAATTTTAGCTCTTTATATTAATATGTAGAGGTCCCTCATTGCGATATTCTATTTTCCATTTATTTAACATGGTAAAAGTTTTGTTTGCCAATTCTCAGCTTTATAACTCGCCTACGGGTAAACACACGCAAATGCCCAAAAACATTTTCCATAGAAAATTTAACGCTTTACAAAAAGGATTCCTTAGCCTCCATACGATAAATTCACTCGTTCAAATTTTGTTCAACATCAAAGTTGAATTGACGATAAATTTCATGATTTTGTGAAATTTTTGGCCTTTTGTGATAAAAATATTGATTTTTTGTTTTTTTTTCTGGTTCATCTTGAAAAGTATTGTATCCTCTTGAAATAATTCCCTAGATGTTTATTTATCATGCTATGGGCCATTGAATTCGGTTTAAGAAGAGGTTTTTGTACTAATGTACTTTTAAATATTAATAAATTCGAATTTATTAGGAATTTCAGAAACTATCTAGGAAATAATTTGAAAACGATACAATGCTTTTTAAGACGAATCAGAAAAAAAACAAAAAAATCCATAGCTTCGTCGTAAAAGTCCAAAAATCTCACAAAATCATGAAATTGATAATAAATGCAACTTTGACGTTGAATAAAATTCGAACGAGTAAAGTTATCGTATGAAACGTAAGGACCTCTTTTGTAGAGCATTACATTTTCTATAAAACAGTGTGTTGGGCATGTCCGTGGATTTATCCATAGGCGAGTTATAAAGGTGGGAAGCGGCAAACAAAGCTTTTACCATGTTAAATGAATGGGAAATAGTAAATCGAGGGGGCCTCTGAACACTAATATAAAGGGTTGAAATTTCAATTAGAAAAAAAAATCATTTTTTTTGGGCCGTTATAATATATACAATAAATAATTTGGGCCATTCTAATATATATCATAAATAATTCTTAAAGTAGCCTAATATTCCATTTTTTACCGAGTGATTTTTTTCTCTTAATGTGTATCGATATACAACAAGAGAAAAAATTTCTTAGGTATCACCTGGGCAGGCGAAATTTTTAATTCGCATGTGGCCAACGAAAAAATGAGGTGAAACACTAAAATATTTGATTATTCCGAGCATTCGGTAATTCGCTGAAACAAATAATTCTTTAAAATAACCCAATATTGCTTTTGGCAATGAATAATTCAATGGCATCCCTAATGATGGATTTAGTCAGCCCATGCCATTTTCTTATCAGTTTATTTGTATAACGAGTGAGTCAATTAAACTGGACTCTCTTTGTTTATATACAATATATATATATATATATATATATATATATATATATATATATACATATATATTGGTTGGTCGCCGGTGAAATTTCGGAGTTGTTTGGTTGGTGATTCAAAACTTAGTTTGGTCCCCTATTGAAATTTCCAAGCTTCTTCGTTGACTGTTCGAAATTTTTCATTGACAGGTAGCTAACGAAATATTGAGATTTGTCACTAAAATCTTTCATTTTTCCGAATATTCGTCAGTTAGATCAAAATAACCTAACATTCCATTTTTTCAATAAATAATTCACCCACATCCCCCAATAACCGATTTCGTCTGCCTAATTGTATTCTCATTGGATACCGAGTGAGTCACCCTAAACTTGACACTCAAAATCTTCTAAAAAAATAAATACTGAACAAAAGAAAGTCGGAAAAAAATGTGTTAGACTTCTCAAGATCTGAATTTTGATCACGTCTGTTTTTATAAATGTTCAATTACAATTTCTTTCAAGCCTCGGAGTCGATCCCTTTTCAATGCCGAGTCCAGTTTTTCTAGATGTGCACCTCGAAACTCCCAGCGATTCACCCGACGTAAAAGCTCATTCGATCGACCACACTTTTAATTGTCTCTACATACACGAACTTTGTACGATTGTCAACTCGCGTAAACGCAAATCCTTTCCGACGGCGAACGAGTTCAAGGCTCTCAAGGACGAATGTACCTTCTCTCGTTTCTGTACACGACCAAGGCCCGGAAGGTTTCACCCTCCGCTGCACATCCGAGCGCTACACTCGTGTCTCGTTTTGCTTCGGGGTGGATTAACCCCAACTTCCGGTTAAGCGCGTGGTTCGAGCATCGCGACGACTTTCTCGCTTGGCAGATTTCGAAAAGTTCGAAGCTCCGCCCTACGGCCCGAGGACTCTTCCGGGTCGATTTTTCGCAACGATTCTTTCGGACGTTTTTAAAAAGATTTCTAAAAAATTGAGACAGAACCTAAAAACGCTCGTTTCCTGATTCTGTCCCTTCCGGTGGCCCGAACGGGCTCGATAAACCGCAGTACTTTTCGGCGGGAAACGTGGACGACTCTTTTTTTCGGAACGTTCGTTAATAAATGAGTATATGGCAGAATCGAGTGTGACACGTACTACACGCGGTAAACCACGCGGGCTCTCCCGGCGATGGGTGGTCGTCGATGTAACTCCATATCGATGGATTACCAAATAAAATGAAAAAATGCACTTGCCAAAGAGTCTTTTGTGATCGAAATCCCCAAAGTTGTGCACTTTCACGTACCAGCGTAGCCGATTTGATACGATGGTACCGATATCGATCGTGCTGAATGAAAATGGCGTATGGACAAACGCTTCTCTACTGGTTGCTCTTCCAGAATATCGATGTTTATGGTAAATACCGATAGGGATTAAGCACAGCGCGAGATTCATCGAGTTACGATATCGCGCGGATTCCGAAGTCCGTAGGGCTCTCTCTCTCTCTCTCCCCCTCCCTCCCTGCCTCCGTCCCTCCATCCCTCCCCCTCTCCGGGTCTCTCTGTAGGCACGGGCTCGACCGCGATAGGCAGATTCAACTTCCGACTGCGTCCGGATTTGCGAAACGTTGAATCGTGACCGCACACGATAACCGCAAATAACGTTTCGACGCTTTCGGCAGCCGATTCCTGACCGCACTAATGTAACAATTGAGAGTTCTATGCGAGCCCGGTAGACAAATTTGTCTACTTGTCCCTTAAGAAATCGTTAGGAATTAATGCTAATTTGCAATTGGATTTTCATTTTTTGTGAAAAGTGGAAAATCGCAAAAGCGGACGATGCGCTGCAACGGAGATCGGCATGTGCCAATACTAGGATGGGTGACCGCTCACTAAAATCCGGGGAGAGTATAGTCGGTTGGTTTTAGCGCCGGTTTTTCATAGTTTCCCTGTGCCGGCGTGAAAATGCGGTGCAGCGGGGGGCATTGAAAACGTGGGGGGTGAGAGTGGGCGTCACTAAGGGGAGGTGTCTGAGTCACTAGAAATAGTGGGACGATGAGTGTGGGGCAGAAGCGACAGGTATGGCAAAAACGGAAGGGCGAACGAAAGGATATTTGATGTTGAAATTCGAATAATTTTAAATACTCGAGTTAAAATCGGATTTATATTTAAAAATAAGAGTGAACATTGAAATAAAAATAACATCAGATATCAAAATAACATAAAAATAATATTTAAATTACATTAGATATTAAAATAAGATAAAAATAACCACAGATATTGAAATAACATTGAAAAAACATCAGGTATTAAAATATCATGAAAGTAACATCAGATATTAATATAACATTAGATATTAAACAATAGCACAAAAAGACTATACATTAATTTTAGTCGATGACTTTGTCCCAGCTGTTATTTAAAACAATCAACCCCACCCTTTATTAAATTCGATTAAATTCTCATATAGCTCTTCATCAAAACCATCGTTTACTCATTCCGATTGATTTTATTTTCTTCCTGCGTACACATTTACATTTTCCTCGTTTTATCGAAATTTCTCTCGGCTCGAAGAAAAAATATTCCGTAGGTGCCAGGTCTATTCGATTACTCGCTATTTTTTATTCGTCATTTCCATTGATTTTAGAAATTTGTTCTCGTCACGCGTAGAAAATGCATATACAAATGTGCAAGACTCCATTCTTCTATGCTTTCTTTTCCCTTGATTTCGATTGGTTCTGGAAGAACGGTACGAATCCGTTCACGATTCCAATATATCTGAGCAGTCAGTCGATCGAGGAACAGTGACAAACTCGCTGTGATTAAGGAACACATTCCCTGACGTTGTACATGGTGCTTGCATCGTATATCATACTGTTCTATAGCTGTGTTTGTGGAAAAGAGGTGAAAAAGTCGTCTTACCGTCTTGCTCCCCTTTTTCTTCCTCTATATATATATATATACATTCGTATATATTCTTAGCACTTGCTCCTCTTCTCGCATCCCCGTCGAGAGAACAGCGAGAGAAGAGTCCGAGAGTACGTGATCTGAAAACTGAAAAAGATTGAGCTGGGGGGTTGAAGAAGGAAGAGGATCCTCTCTCGCGGAGTGTATAAGAATCGGGAGCTTGAGAATCTCGGAGCGCGAGAGACCATGAATTACACTTTTCCACTGCAAATGTCTCGAATTACGTCAGATGAGCTTTATTCGCTTATTTATTTTTATTTTTCACCCTCGCCGGATTCGGAACGACGCGCACTTGCGTGAAGAAAGAATAGTGTTCATACGTGTATACTGGGAAGATCCAGTCAGTCGATTTCCACTTTGGGCTGTTGCTTTTTTATTTTTGGATGAGAGGTTTATTTTGAAATGAGGGTGGAGAGATTGGAGGGTTTCGGTTCGTTTCGGTTGGTGGTGTTGAAATTGGGTAATAGTGATGGAAAATGTTTTTTCTGCGACACGAGGGTGAAAGAGAGCTCGACCTATCGGAGCAGATTACGTCACGGGGAAGGAGAAAATGAAAAAGCTGTCGCAGAAATCGACGTGTTGGCTGAAGAACTTTTTTTAAAAATATTCCGCTGATGTATGCAGCATTGAAATATCGTAGAAAGTCTGTACGAAACGATTTTCGCGGCTGGGAGCAATTACTCGGGAAGGAAAAGAAAGAAAGAAAAAGAAAAAGGTTTTCAACCCTTATGCGTGTAAGGGTAGAAAACTGTTGGCTGCAACATCGTAAGAGTGCAGCGACTTCGTGACGTACCGAATTTATCGGGCAGTGCGAGAGAGACGAGAGAGAGAGAGAGAGAGAGAGAGAGAGAGAGAGAGAGAGAGAGAGAGAGAGAGAGAGAGAGAGAGAGAGAGAGAGAGAGAAGAGAGAGAGAGAGAAGAGTATACAAAGAAATGCGAACGAGGAAAAATTCTACGTGCGTCCCTCCCCCTCTCAGGTCGTCGCGTGCTACAAGACGTGTGGCTTCGTGCCAGGTCGGTGACCGTAATTTCGTCGTGTTCCCCGTCCAAAGAAAAATGCACGCGCGAAAAATATTCCTTACGACAGTCCTTCCCGCGGCTCTCTCCTGCAGTCTCTCCGGCACACACCCCCTATTTTCCCGCAATCTCGTGAACTCTGTGCACTACGCAACGCGAGGTTACAAGGGTAAAAAAAAACATTTCACTTCGTACACCCACACAGTGGCGATCACTGTGAACGCGACCAACTTCGAATTTAGTCGCGAACACCTTCGTTCCCTTCTTCAATTGCGCGAAGAGCCGTGTGCGAGAAAGACCCGCATGGTTGAGGGGAAATTCATCGGTTTATATGTTTTATAATGACGAAACATTGGGAATGGAGCTTGACAGATGTTGCTCAAAATAATATAAGCCAACTGCTTGGAACATCATTCATGATTTATTGATTAGCATTTTTTATGTGTTGTGATGTTGCTGCAGTGAATCCGTACTGCGTCGCATCTGAAGAGGGCACAGGGCAACTGTGGAAAACCCAGCGCGGTTTAACCTGCGTTCGCCATCAGAGTTCTTTTCTGTTTTTTTATCTGCAACGAAACTGCAAAATAATTTGAGTTGTAGATAAGATTCGCCTTCGAAGTACGCATGGAAGTCGGAAAATATCGATGTTTGATCATATGGTGCATGTTAGAGGAAAATATTGTTTTCAGTAAAAAAAAATCATCCAGAAATTTGTTTTCCCAAAGAGTTTTCAACGTATCGACGGCACATGGAAAAACGCGCTATCTCAAATTGTGATAGAAGAACGTGCTATCTCAAATTATGAGAGAAGAACGTGCTATCTCAAATTGTGATAGAAGAACATGCTATCTCGAATTGTGATAGAAGAACGTGCTATCTCGATCAGTCGACATATTTTCATTGATACAGCACTGGTATTTGGGGCACCTCAGAATACAGAGCACTTTTCTGTTGGGTTATTGAATTTTCTAATATGATTTAGCTCGATAATAGAAAAAATTAAGGTATGTTTGAATTGACAACTTTTTTTTAATCACCAATATATTTATTTATATGGAATTTTTAGAACCTACAGTTTCCGGAATATTGTAAAAAAATATGTGATGACATCTTCAATTTGCTCCGGACACTTTTTTTTTAACTCCAAACCACAATTTGGTGAGTCTTTCTGCACCGAAAACATGTTTTACTTCACAAAGGGTTTTGGTCACTCTTTTGACACTCCGAAAAATTGTTCATTGTGCATAACGAATTTGATACCTTTCGTGCAAATTGAAGATGTCTTCACATATTTTTCACAAAATTCCGCAATTGTAGGTTCTAAAAATTCCATATAAATAAACATATTGATGTTTAAAAAAAGTTGTTTATTCAAACATATCTTAATTTTTTCTATCATCGAGCTAAATCATATTAAAAAATTAAATAACTTAACAGAAAAAGTGCTCTGTATACTGAGGTGCCCCAAATACCAGTGCTGTATCAATGAAAATATGTTGACTGATCGAGATAGCACGTTCTTCTATCACAATTTGAGATAGCACGTTCTTCTATCACAATTTGAGATAGCATGTTCTTCTATCACTATTTGGGATAGCACGTTCTTCTATCACAATTTGGGAT
Organism: Ophion obscuratus; assembly: GCA_964007375.1. Classification (NCBI taxonomy): domain Eukaryota; kingdom Metazoa; phylum Arthropoda; class Insecta; order Hymenoptera; family Ichneumonidae; genus Ophion; species Ophion obscuratus. The sequence goes on along the minus strand of OZ023314.1, from coordinate 10,278,060 downwards.
AGCACGTTCTTCTATCACAATTTGAGATAGCACGTTCTCCTATCACAATTTGGGATAGCACGTTCTTGTATCACAATTTGGGATAGCACGTTCTTCTATCACAATTTGAGATAGCTCGGTCTTCTATCACAATTTGGGATAACACGTTTTTCTATCACAATTTGAGATAGCATGTTTTCCATACTGGCGTCGATGTGAAAAGTCCCTTACATACTTCGATATCAAATGTTGTTATGAGGTTAAAAACAAATACCAAGTCAATCGGTAAAGAATTGGCGATGCCATGTTGCCAGTCGCAAGACACTATCAGACAAAGGTGACTTGCTTCATCCAGCGGTAAGGACGTCATTTCGTTACAAAAACTTGTGAAAATATTTGTAAAGATACTTGATGATATGTAGAATAAAGTCCACCAAGTAGAAATTTCATTCTATCAACCCGGCATCCATGAAAAATTGTCGAAATTCACCCTTTTTCCGAGCTCTAGACTGGTAGTCTCCCTCAATATGAAAGATGGCCAAAGCTGCGAACCAACTGAGCGTCCTCAATTGCCAGTCGATTGCCTTACCTTCGATACGTGCTCGCGAGAAAATGCTTACGCAGACGGCGCTTCAAGTACTAGCAATCAAAGAGCAAACCTCTGATTTCAGATTCCCTCGGAATACGTGGTGGTCCATCCGCCTGCGCAGTCATCCGATAAGTTGGGAACAGCCAACAGCCTCGGGCTGCGAATGGACGTGGACCCTCGGCATTTCGAGGGTGACGACGGAGTGGTGACGATACGTTGCATCTCCTACGTCGGGACGAGACGCAACGAGACGAAGAAAGTAGTGCATATGGCCCACGTAAACAATCAGAGACTGAGCGCCGGAGATCTTCGAGGTGGCGGAACATCCGTCAAGATGATTCGAAGCTGGTTTCAAAATTGGCTCAGCCTTGTTCTCGTAGCTTTGAGCTTTTTCGTCGCGACGTGACTGCCAGCTGTATTCGCATGAGACGCGTTCTCCACCCTAGCGACATCTAAGAAATTACCGTTAACTAAGGAGTCCCCGAGAATGACGTGGTTATCGATTTAGGTACACTTTTCGATCGCCATCCCCCAGCGTTATCATTGTCGCGAGTCGTCGATGCGGGCGGAAGTAGCGATCAATGATCGACCCCAAAGTGGCTCGCGGTTGATCCATCCATCCTGTACGGAAGAGCTCTCAGCTGCTGATGGCGATCGGAGCGCGTCCAACGCGAGGATACCCCGGGGGCGTGTACGATGTCGCAACATCAGTTGTCCAACCCTCCTTACATAAACCCTTCATCGTTTCAACAGCCGGAAGTACCTCCAGGCTTGGCGAGCGCGCCCGATACGCCACCGAGCCCTACACTACAAACCCAAGATCAACACCGGGACCGCGCTACAGACAACGACCAAGTTGACGACGAGGATCACGAATATTCTCACTAACGTGCACACACATACCTGAATGTCGATACGGATCCCGCAGCTCCGTCAATCAAGTCGACTCCCCTGATCTTCGATAATGATTTGTGATGATGATTTTTCATCACAAGCTCCACATCAAATGACCATGTCTCGATCAAACTGTCAATGTTACCTTTTCGTATTTGTTGCATGCTTTTGTTATAGCAAATACACGAGAGAAACAGAATCTGCCAAATGCGTTCATTTCCAACAACAAATTCTGATGTTCACCGAAGTTTTTTTCACTGGGCCTTCAGCATCTGCAGACCGCAGGAACAAAGCCAACGAATACGAATGAAATAAATTGCGGAACGAGCAATAGCACGTCAGACGTTTTGATTGCACACGGTTGTAGATGCAAAACATCCTGCCATTACTATATAAAGGAAATTGCATAATTTGATGACATGTGATTCTTTGATTGTCATCGTCGGAAATCGATCGCGAAACAGCGGGAAGCACCAGTTGGTGATTCAATGATTTCTGTCCAATTGAAGTAATTGCAATCGCAACATTCCGTCGATCAGATTGGTACGTCAATGCTTTTATCACGCCTGTTGAACGACAAGTTCCATTGGTCGATGATGCGCGGTGCCATCAGTAATCTCGTGACGCTCGCCCCATTGAACGGCCAAGCAGCACTTTTGATTCTTCGGAATAGGCTACTTGATTACTCATCTTTGAATAACGCCAAAATGTCGTCGAGCCAGATACTATTGTTTCAAACGAGCCACAGTATATACATCAATTCTTGATTCGCCTGATAACGAAGTCATCAATGTACAGTGAGACGTTAAAAAAGTACGACAGCAGGACGCAGCCTATCGAATGCAGCCCCCGGGAAATTCTATTTTCCCTTGGCGGATCGAATGAATACGTGAACAGTCCGTGCCAGGACTGATTGCACCACCAATTTTGCTCCTCCGTTCGACATTCGATTATGGCATCGAACGAGCCGATTTTCCGATTGCAGCCTCAGCATAATTGACGCGTTTCCGGTTAAGCGAGAGTGGTCAACGTGACTCGCAATCGATCGATACCGTGCGAATTCGTGATTTTCCACGCCACGATTGGCAAACTTGAGCATCCTCGTCACATAAACCGACCGATGGGGATGATCAAAGAAACCCAAGCATACACGAAACCCCCCAGTATGTCATGGCTGATATTCCGCCAAATAGACGTTTCGGATTTCCATCTGGATATTCCATCATCTCTCCTCATTCTGTTGGAAGTTGGAAGGCCTAATACCAAAGCCCTAACTCGCTTGTTTCTGAAAAATCTCAAAAATCTCAAAAGTGTTTGCCCCAGATGAATATCAACTTAATCAAAGAATCACAAGCTTTCGTGTGATGATTCTTTTTTTGTTGCACCGAATTTCAAATTGACATCGCTGGCAACTATGTCTAGTGGTCCAGAGAGCAGTCTCTTGAAGATAAAATCATCCGAATCTTTCACGAACTTTCCAAGTGCCAATCATGCTACCAATCGATGCTTGTCTCATTACTTCTTGACATACATCTATACAAATATGTATAGATCTGTATACGCATGCGTAAACAAATATGTGGATGTATTTGTGTTTTGTACACTCGACTAACCATATCTTCATTTGATACGTGCTTGTTCCGATTCGTGAACGAGCTTTTTCGAGAGCTTTTGTACGTTCTCTGTTGCTTTTGGGCAACGCACGATCCTCAGCCCCCATTCGGGCAACGTGCTTGACCGTACCAAACCAAACCGGTAATTGGCAAAACCCCACAAGTTTTGAACGTGATATGGAGCTCACGGGAGTCCTCTCTCTCTTTCTCTCTTTCTCTCTCTCTCTCTCTCTTTTCCATTCTATCCGTCTCCCTCTCTTTTCCCTCTCTTTTCCATTCTATCCGTGCATTTCGATTTCCTGGCTTCATATTTCGAGATTGATTGAACAAATAATGCAACATCTATGTGCACACGCGCTGGAATAAACCGTTAACAAATTTCTCTTCTACCCTACGAGAATATTCTATAATTCTATTATAACAAAAAAAAATTAAAAATTAATTAAAAAAATTATTTCACACTTTGCCCATCAACTGCTCAATAAAAAAAGGCATCAAATCCAATCTAAAAGCGGGAAAAACTTTGTAAACTCAATTACTTCGTTTTCCAAAATTGTTCGTACCTTTACTGCATTAACGTTGACCTGGAAATTCGAAAAATTTCATTAGCGTAATTAGCGTGACTGAAAATATTGATACAGCATTCGTACGATGATTCGTGGAAATAAGTGAGCGTTATTATTAAATATGTATATTTTTGTTCGTTGAATAATTATTCGCTGGCGGCAGTTAATGAAGTGATATAAACCTGCACTTAAAATTCGGTATAAAATCAAGCGGACATTGAGCAAACCACGCCGAGCATGCTGGTGGTAAACTGTGGGTCACCGTTCCTGTAGATGGGGAGAAAATAGAAGCGAGGAGAGAGACGAAAATTATCGAATTTGGGGAGGCGAACACTGCAGTAGCGTAATTGAAGCATTGGCCGTCCAACATGCGATGTTGTATACTGTATAGATCGATACAAGGGCATATATATATGCATACACACACGTATGTATGCCAATACAGAGCGGCCCGAAAATTAACGTCCAAAAAAAATCTAGATCGACGTATACCTATTCGAATCACCCCCCCCCCCCCATGTTCTACGATATCTAATTTTAGAGAAAAAAGAATTTAATTTTTATCCCATTTATCCTGTAGTATAGGTTTTCATTCATTTTTCTATTTTAGGTTTGTATTTTCCTCATTTGAGTTTTCGAAAGTAATTGAAAGTCAATTGATAGTCACGATAAAAAAAAACTTTTACTAATCTGAATGAGTACAAGTAATTTTTTTTATCAATTGAACTTTAGTTACTTATCCTCTCGACCTGTCTTTTAATCCTTTGATCGAAACCTGAGCCATTTACGTTCGTATTCCGTTGGTCATTTATTTATCGTTCAACAGTGCAAATCATAACGAAGACACAAGTTTAAAAAATCGCGCGGAAAGTACATACCCAAAAAGAAAATGAAAAAAAGCTTTTTTCTCGAAAAGTAAAAATATACGAGACATCTAGATTTTTCTTTCGGACATTTTCGGGCCGCCCTGTACATATGTGCGTATGTTGATATTGAAACCATCAATTCGAGAATCCCTACGGCTGTTGATTCGGGTTTGCGAGAAAGTATAGATAGACGAGGGGCAGAAAACAAATATATATATATATAAATATAAATATAAATATAAATACATATAAATTTATGTACGATAAAAGAAAAGCTTAGGGGAGTATAATTTTACGAGAATTATATGGCGAAGCGATATAGAATGTTGCAATTATCGATAAAATTGAATACCACAAGGGCGAGTGAACCGAAGGATCGAGGACTAGCGAACGAGAAATACATTATCGTCTCTATTGTTTTTCCGAGATTAATTTCTCTCGACAAATCCTCGACCGAAAGATTCGAACGAGAGAGTGATAAAAAAAAAACAATGTCCACGGAGCAAAAGATTGATTGCCCGATATCTTTTGTTCGTTTTTTCTCTCTATGTCGGATAAAGGGAAAATGAGACCAGCATTGATTAATCGTAGATACTTAAGGGACTCTACGCCGCGACTGACCTCGCTGCACATATCAGCCAGGTGACACAGCTCAGACGCACATGCGCACACAAAACTGACGAATCTTTTGTGCTCTTCGTCAAATTGGAAAATCAATCCGCGCAAGTATCTTTTATTTTTATCTATCTTACGTATTTTTCCGCTTAGGGTTTGGGAACCTAAATTGAACGTTTCGAGGCTCCAATTGTTGCAACGGAGCCTAATTGACCTAATTTCTTGTATCTTTATCAACTTGTCAATAACGATGTTTTTTTTTATGATTCACGTCTATGCGAAAATGTACTCTAACATACGGTACTTATGGTAGCCTTAGGAAAAAAGTGAAACTGTTTTAATTTAGGGCTCATGCCTAGTTGTAAAAGTCGAAAAATCATTTTTTTTTTTTTTCAAAACGAATATCTTTTGAAAATGTATCATATTATAAATATTTTCTGCAAATGTCAAAATGATCGGATCAAAATTGACAGATTTATACTTTCTGCTTAAAAGTACGTTTTCGAAGTCGACGAGCAAAACATCTCAAAAACTACTGCATTGATCTTTCTGAAATTTGTAGTGTTTTTTCCAGATGTAGAAATATAGTATTAAATCGAAGGATTTTTTTAATGCCTAGTTTCGATTTGATGAACGAAAAATGCCCATTTTTCGCAAAAATCAAGACTCACTTTGAATCTGTGGCATTTTTTTAAATTTAATATTACGGAAATTCCTTCGATCAATTATGGGACAAAATATAATTGAGAAATATCATAAGAAGGGCATTGCTCACGGCAAACACAATTTCGAGAGGTGCTTTCCGGACGTCTTGAGAACACAGTGTTCTTCAGATGATACTTTTTTTAAATCCCTCATTTATGTATAAATTTATTATGACGATTTTCGATTTTCAAAATCCCAAAAGTGAGCTGTTTTCGACTGTTGCAACTAGGCATAACCCATCAATAAAAATGATTAATTTATCGAAACTTTATAAACTTTATATTATTGACGTGAGAATATCGTATGTAGAAGATTATTTTGAGCCCGTCATGTCTACGCAATGTTGGCTATCAGGACATTTTGCCGTTGCGAGCCGGATCTTTGAAACTTTTGCGAACAAATCGTTGATCATCGTCAGGACGGTCCTTGAAGCGACCGCCGTCTAACGGCAATTTCGAAATCATTGCGATTTGCATAATTAAGTGTGGGAACATGCTACTGCGAGGTCCTCAAAGTCAAGCGTCTCCAAAATCTTTCTCCCAATACAAATTAAACCGTAAACGAAAGTGTATCGAACAGTGCGACGATTACGAGTAATTATGGGGGCCCAATAAAGCCCCGAGGGACTAACGAAGAAGAAAAAAGAAAATCGACACGAGCCACCCGAAATTCTTTATGCCTAGCTATACAGTGAGTGACGAATGAATCAGTTAGCGATGCGAGAACGAAGCTAAAGTTAACATTTATTCGATATGAATTACCCGTTGATGTCCCTCGATAATAAAAAGAAACAAAAAATTACCGCACGGGACGAGATTTTTTCGATTCGAAATATAACTCACTTTAATCACTCTTAATAATGAATATAGTTGCGTGTAAAGAAAAAAACAAAAATTACACAGTGCAGGACGCGAAAATGTTCGCGAGAGTGACTCGAATGGGAAAATGCGGAGAATGGCGTTCAACTTTTGTGGCCGGGCTCGAGTTCGCGTACGCGCTGTATTGTGATGTAATATGGCCCATAAAGCAAATTACAAAAGCGATTGAGAGCGAGCGAGAGAGAGAGAGAGAGAGAGAGGGACGTCGACACTATTCTAAATTAATTCAAAATATTTGCGCACGATGTAAAAGTTTATTAAGTGGCATATTACAATGATAAATAAGGGATGCGTAATTATCGTGATAATTCTCACGAGGATACACGGAGAAAAAAAAACGCATCACTATGCTATATACGATACCATGTAAATGTACATAGAGATTAATTGAAAGATTATTACAAATATACATTGATATGTGAATGTATATACAATATATACACGGGCATGTATATATAATATACATACATACACACGTATATACGTTTGCGTGATTGTGTGTGGTGAGTGTGTGTGTGTGTGTGCGCATGCGTGTGTGTGCGTATGTGTGTATTTGTATTGCAATAATAACGTCGCCGGGACTTAATGGTGCTTTCCGTTCTCATACGAGTTTTCCTTTTTTTTTCCACTATACATCGCATATACTTTCTCCGAGTCTTGTCTGTCGAGTGCGGCGGGATACAAGAACGGAACGATGGCTCGGAATTTTTTTTTTTTTTCAACGAATACACGATTAAAACGTCCCGTAAGAGCACACGTGTACAGCCTAAAGAAGGAACGAATAAAACGATGAAAAATTACAGACTTGATGATTTTTTTCGCGGCAGCACCGAAAAACGACAACCCCAACCCAAACAACGGGAAAATTGTGTCTCTGAGAAAACAATTTATTTATAGGAAAGAAATACATTTAGTTGGCACTTTTGTTAAAATATTCATTAAGGAGTAAGGCCACTGTAACGGCCCAAAAAAAAGGTTTTTTCACTAATTTTTTGCTCCCGAAATTGAAGGTATTTGAAAAAAAACTTTTAATGGTGTTATCGGGCATACATTAAACTTTATTATAAAATTTTTTTACAGTAAAAAAAAACAAAATGGCGGTTCTACAGCTATCTTCCCGGGACATGTTTTGCTTCCAGGGCTCCGCGGCACGCAGCACCACTGGTGCACTTTTGAATCTAGAACAAAAAAAAACCATTAATCTAGAGGGCTATAGCTAGAGAATGTCGATCGGATTTTAAAAAGTATCAATTTTTGTGGATTTGGCGTGCGTTTGAAAAAAAAAATTGATTTTTGACGAAAAAAACGGCAAGTTTTTTGTTAATAAAAAATCAATAAATAAAGTTCTTGAAAATTCCGATCGACATTCTCAAGATAATGTAAATGTTCACATCTGGTTATAATTTCAAGTAAAAAAAAATGAAAATTGTTCGAGTTATGCTGCGTGCCATTTTGAAAAACCATGTTTCGAGAAAAACGCGTTTAAAGTTTTGCGAATAGTTTTTTATTGGAAAAAATTTAAAAAAGAAGTTAAAAGGATTTAAACTATTTTTAAACTAGAGGGTTTAAACTATTTTTTAAGCCAATAAAAAAAAATCGATTTTTCAAAAAATTTACAGTGGCCTTACTCCTTAAGGCCTTCGCGATTTCGCCGATTTTCGAAGGTACTTTTCTAGACACGGTTAAAAATAAATGACGCATATATTGACATTTTTTTACAAATCATTTATGCATGTGGTCAAGTCTGTGTAAAAAAAATCAGAAATATTAACAAACGGCAGAGATATAACGTAATAACGCAATGTATTTTTTTGGCGCACGCTGTTGATGGTGAAAGTTCTCGGCATCGATGTGGGTGTCTGAAAAAAATGAACATATTTATAAATTGCATAATGAATGCGTCTTCAGTGTGAATCAACAATATTATTTTTTTTAAATTATTATAATATAAATTCGAAATTAAAAATTTTTTTACTCAATTTTCTGTTGGTATTTTTTTTTTTATAGTTTTTGTGACATTAAAAAAAAATTCTGTGGTTCACACGATAGATGATGATACTAGGAATATTTTGTAAAAATTTCAAATCGATCAGAACCTCCGTTCAAGAGTTAGAGCTTTCACAAGGTTTAAAAAAGTGAATCGTGGAAAAACGGCTCTGAAGTTGGCGGTCGGTCGCGCAACGTGCCTTACCCCCTAAATGCTGTAACTTTAATAATTTTTGGAATTTTTCAATCCTGTAAAGCTTAAAATATCCCTAACCGTTCAGGCTAGCGGAATCAAAATTTTTTAAAAAATGAAAATTTTTAAAGTTTTTCGCGTATATAAGGCCTTAACTGTTATGAATTTTGTTAGTCGTTAAGAAATATTCGTATTTTCATGATAATATTTAACCCCTTGACTGTGAGTGACACGCTTAGGGGCAAAAAAAAGTCGTGCCATTTTTGTGTCATGACACGTATAGGGGCATTTGAAAAACAACCTATTTCTACTGCATCGATTCGATGCAGTAAAATCATGCCCCTATACGTGTCACGACACAAAAATGGCACGACTTTTTTTTGCCCCTATGCGTGTCACTCACAGTCAAGGGGTTAATAGCCGTACTTAGTATTTCTTTGTAAAGAATGATTTATTTGATCACTTTTATTTCTCTTAACTCACAAGGAACATCCCTCAGGTGACATCCTTCGATTTTGTTGAGAAATTTGGATATGTTATAAAGCACCAAAAAGTAAGCGATACGTATTTTTTATCGGCGGAAAAACGGTTTTAAGGGGTGAAACCACCCCTCGAAAACAGGCATCTCTTGGGGTAAAATAGCAGTTTCACACACAAGGAGTCCACCGATTTTAATGAAACAAAAACAAAAATTCTTCTAATCCGAAGCAATGAAAAATCCACTATAGTGACATTGTAAAAAAAATTAAGGGGCCGAACCATCCCTAGAGATGCCTTTTTTCGAGGGGTGGTTTCACCCCTCAAAACCGTTTTTCCGCCGATAAAAAAAATACGTACCGCTTACTTTTCGGTGCCTTATAACATATCCAAATTTCAACGAAATCGAAGGGTGTCACCTGAAGGATGTTCCTTGTCAGTAGATGTCTATGGTCATCGAATAACACGTTGAAATTATGATATGATAATACACTTCAAAGGAGTAGAGATTTGTTCACAATTGATATATTTAGATTTGGGGCCGTTAACGTATAATGTCCGCAACTATCCTGTGTTCAATGCAAATGAACATGTCACGACAATTAACGGATCTTCATTCGAAACGACTATCTCGGCCGCATTTGAGCCAAGAGTCACGCAGTTGAAAACTTCTCTATTTAACGCAAAAATGGATTTATTAACTGTTAATCAATCTGTATTTAAGGTGTTGGTCCAGTACTTGTTTGAAAAAACAGTCGTGCACTTTTGACAAAATGAATATTTGGTAATAATTAAAAAATCTTCAGCTGCATTAAATCTAGCCCTGTTAATAGTTAGCAAATAGCTGTTAAAAAATGGACGACTCTTCTCAAATAATATTTTGTTAATAAATAACAAATCTGTACTTGAGATAAGTATCGTACATTTGGCAAGTCCGTTTCCTTTGTACGCTACCATATGGCCCTTTGCCGCACAAGCTCGTTCGTGCGCAGACGCGACGTAGATACGATCGAGGTACACTGGAGACTGTGCGTCACCGCATGTCCACGTACCTAGAGAATGTCAGTTTGTGACCGTGAAAACGTGAATTTATTCTCTGCGCCGATGGCATCAATAAACGATTTGCTTATTTTGTGGGACCTGCCAAATCTTTAGGAAACTTTCGAAAGTATATATAGAGAATATTAAATTATGCATTAGAGCAGGGGTGGCCAAGACATCGACCGCGGGACCGGTCGACCGCCTATTTTCTATGAGAGTTGTTCCTTGCTCTACGACGTATTGATGCTACCATCTTTGTTGTCCTCCGATTAACGAACTTGCTACTTGTAGAGGACAAATCGTTGGACAACGGTTTGTCCAACGATTTGTCCAACGATCGTTGTCCAACGATTTGTCCTCTACAAGTAGCAAGTTCGTTAATCGGAGGACAACAAAGATGGTAGCATCAATACGTCGTAGAGCAAGGAACAACTCTACGGTTGGACACGGTTTGTCCAACGATTTGTCCAACGATCGTTGTCCAACGATTTGTCCTCTACAAGTAGCAAGGAACAACCCTAATTTTTCTATGAGAGTTGTTCCTTGTACACTTGCCCACTAGAACTATAGTGCTACATCGATGCAACTGCACATTCATCTGCCGACAATCAATGAATGACTTTGTCCAAATATTCATTTGGTAACTATAGATGAATCTTGATTTGTGCGAACATATAATATCGTTGACTCAACTATCCTCTAGATCTGGGACAACTGTTCTACTGATTTCATAGAATAAACGCCGCGGTTATAGGAAACAATTATTTATAGGTTTGACCAACTTCATATCTATTGGCTCAAATGAATTATTCATGCATGAAATAAACGATCTATTTAAATTAAATTAAACGATAGTCTTTTTTAAATTTGCAATCTCGTTTCTTGCGTCACGTCAATATTTCGTTCTTGGCTGGCACCGACTCCAAAAATAAGTCATTTGGTATTGTAAATATTTAAGTAATGATAATTTTATATATTTTCATTATCAATTTCTTGTATTATGTATACAATAAATTATTATACATACTACATTGCGAATCGGCGTTTTCAGTATTTGTTGTTTAAATACCGTATATGGTACATAGTATACAGAAATTCCAAATTCCTAATTAGTTTAGTTTTTTAGATAGACCCCGTAAATTAATGGTCTAAAACTGACAACTTTGTCAGCCCCCATTTCTTCATTTTTGACGATAAAAAAGAATAAAAAATATATTTGTACTATATTCATTGAGCTTTAAACACTGACACCCCACACGCGAAGGTAAGATATTTTTTCTGCTCCTTTTTCATGTATGGGGCCTGTATGAAAAATAATTAAATTAAATTTCTAATTCAATATCCGGTTTTGGGTCAACATTCTACACAAAATATCCGAACTTCTAGTCTGTAATTCATTCCGTTTACGAGCTAGAGACCCGTGGCATACGGATGAACAGACAGCAGAGTGACAGCAATAGGACTCCGTTTGGCCCTTTGGGTTCAGAACTCTAAAAAGGGAACTTTTCTCGTTGTATTGGACACCCCAAAGACTCCAAGGTATTCCAACGTATCCGCTGTATGCCTTTTTCCCGGGACGGTGATGCCAAACGTACCAATATACTTTTTCTCGTCGTGTCGCGTTCTCCTACATCTATACGCCACGCGAGACTTAAAAGAAAAGACCGAACACTCATTCCGGTGCACCTGGGACTGGTCTTGGTGCGGGGGAGGTGTGAGAGAAGGTATGAAAGAAGGATGACGAAAAATAAAAGTGCGACAGTGGTTACGTTTTAGTGGTGCACTCGGGAAAAAGAACGACGGTGGTGAGGGGCTAGAGGGACGAGGGTTCAGAAGAGGAAGACACGAAAAAGGCTGCTGCATACGTCTCAATGTACCGTCGGGAGTGCTTCTGCCTCGTCTTATATACGTAGGTATAAGTTATAGATGTACGATGTACTTTTTTCGGTCACCTTCTTCGATCCATATATATATATATATATGTATATATATATACATATATATATATACATATATATACAGGGTGTCCCTCTTATCTCTGCCACCCGAAATAACTCGATAATTATCGACGTCATAAAAAAATGTTCCAGACAAAAGATGTACGGTGTGAAGGGGGCCATTAAATGCGACAATTTCTTATTGTTTCTGTGGAAGCGCGGACGCACGGTGAAGGTCACCTCTACTTTTTTTTAATGGAATGGCACATTTTTTTCAACCATCTTGTGGAGCACCTCAAGCCGTATAAAAAATATCGGGGGATCAAAATCGTTCAAGGGCAGTATCGATGATACAAATCTACATATCCCCCTAATTCACTAGCATGGCTCTCTAGTGAATTTAGGGGAGATATACAGCTAGGAGCCGGAAAAAGGTCACTTTTGTGAATTTATTCAAGGAAAACTATTTTAAATTTCGGGTTGGGGTTTTAATTATCTAAAAGTATATACATTCAAAAATATGGTTAATTTTCTTTATTTAAAAATATCAAAAATATACAAGGATATTGTACGACCCTTGGAGCGTCGTAAAAAAAATATGGGTGTACGATACCCACAGGCGTTTCTTCAAAAATCATCTGAAAAGAAACCAAAAAGATTATTAAATTAGACACTATAATTTAATACTTGCCATAGCCGATTTTAAAAATATCGATTTATGGAAAAATGGCGGACGTTTGAACATAAATAGTGATTTTTGGGCCACAAATTAGTTATTATTTTGCCTATAAAACAAAAACTGAGTAACGGAAAAAAAATCCTATGACAAGTACTAGATAATGATGTATAGAATAACCACAAAAAACCTCCAGGCAATCGGTTCATTAGTTTTCGAGAAATGTTGGGTACCGATTTGAAAAACGTGGGTTTGAGAAAAACGCGTTTGAAAATTTGGGAATGAATAAATCATGAAATTTGTCAACTTACATGGAGCCATCGATACCAGGCCCATAGTGTAGGTCTTCTACGGTCGACGGAATATTCATAGCTACTAAATCGATTTTTGCGACCATCTAGGTGTATATCTCTCCTTAAGTCTATGTGATTTGTATCTATTATAAATTCGAGATACTTAGATTTGTGCTCCATTTTAATAGGTGACCTTCAATGACCTTGAACGACTTTGACCCTCAAATATTTTTTATGCGGCTTGAGGTGCTCCACAAGATGGTTGAAAAAATGCGCCATTCCATTTAAAAAAGTAGAGGTGAGCTTCACTGTGCGTCAGCGCCTCCACCGAAATGAACCTAAAACATTTTCACGTGTTCTGGGATTCGTTTACTTTCAGAAAATGCAAAAAAATCAACTTTTTTTATCTGTCACAATGGTGTCCCGTCTTGAAATAAATAACTGACCAACTAAGCACTAACATAAATGTCTTCGATTTTGATCAAAGGTTTAAAAAAAAATAGGTTTGAGAAGATCAGCCCATAAAGTTCGGACGATTAAAAAAATGCTTGTATTAGTCTAAAAGACTCCCAATTGCTTTTCAAAACTTCCAAGCGAAAAGTACATACACGAAATAGCAAAAAATAAAAACCTATGCTACAGGAAAGCTCGAACAAAAAAATTAAAAGGTTTTTTTCTCGAAAACTAAAAAAGATCGCAGAGCATACACGAGGGTGATGCAGATTTTCCACTTCGACGTTACTTCTCGGGCCGTCCTGTACACACATACCACACACGAGCCAAACTCCTTGAACGCGGTTACAAATCTGGCAAGCCTCGTGTTTGAAGTCCGTACGGACGGTTGAACGTGACGCCGTCACATCCAAAGAAGGCGTACATTGGAGAGCTGGCAAAGAAAAATATTTTCGCGTTGAAACATGTATAGTTTTTGACGGCAAACCTCCAAAAGCAGCGAGACTATATCACCCCGAATATACATACATACATACATACATACATACATACATACATACATACATATATATATATATATATATATATATATATATAACCTATACAGGGTGTCCTGTTATGAATGGATAATCCTGCAACTGTTGATAGGTGAAATCATGTCCTAGTATATGTTGAAATTTCAGTTTACTAAAAGTCCCACGGTTTTCAAGATAAAAATCATCTGCTTTTGGTTTTTCGCATGCCATTTCTACAAATGATCACGTTTTTTACACGGATTTTTTAAAAATGCTCTTGGTTATTTGTGTTATCTGAAAAAGTCTTTTTTTACCTTAAATGTTAAGGAAACTTTATGAAACAAGATCTTGTGCAGAATTTTCATACAAACCAATTCAAACATCCGACTTTGATAGTCTGCGGTATAAAGAAAAATTCACGAGGCATATCGTGCCAATTACTTTAAGGGGTCTTCTCACTTTAGACGTTAAAAAAGGCTACTTTCGTGAATTTTTTGATAGGTTTTTGTCATGGAAATTGACATAAAAGTTGTTACCCTTAATAAATACACTTTCGAAATACATTAAAAAAATTATTTATTTATGTAAGTTACTATTTATAGGCAAAAATGATAGTTAAAAAAATGTCCTAATGAAATTGTAGGTATGCGCTGTTGATGAAATCTCGGAGAGGAATCATCTGAAATAAAAAAATCAAACGGTTTTAGATTCAGTATGTTAATGGCTATAACGCATGTCATACGATTTTTGATATATGCAAAAATAACAAAATGGCGGACATTTTTCGAAAAAATCAACAAAAAGTGGTTTTTCACCGTTTTTGGCAAGAACATAGTAAATATCAAAAAAAAAATGTGAATCCTCGATATGCGCTGTAGCTATAGTTGTAAAGAATGTGTGGTTAAGTTTTCATAAGGATCGGTTCAGTAGTTTCGAAGATTTTATCAACAAGTCCATCAACAATCTATAATATAAACCTATCAAAAAACTTCATGAAAATTTTTCGAAGCAGTCGAGCGGAAGTTTTCGGCCAAACGCGGCACCCACCTTGCACACAGCTTTTCCATGTTCAAATGGTTGTGCAAAATATTTCGCACACGTTCAGCTGACATCCTACAGGTCTCAGCTATCTCATGCACTTTCAACCTGCGGTCTTCCAACACTATTTTATGGATTTTTTCAATTATCTCTGAAGTTGTGACTTCAACGGGCCGTCCTAAGCGAGGCTCGTCAGAGGTGCTCACACGACCCATTTGCAATTCAGAAACCTACTGCTTAATAGTTGAATATGATGGGGAGGAGTCTCCTAGTGTTGAATCCATCTCTTCTTTTATTTGTTTTGGTATAAAACCTTTCAAATGGAAGTATTTAATGACAGCACGTTTTTCCAATTTTTCCATTTTGTACGAAAACAACGGAAGCGTCTCGCGCAATGTGCTCTCAAACGCAAACTAACGTAGCGATTGGGCTGAAACCGTACATACAAGCTCAGTAGGAAGGTACTGTAGGACGCCGCTCTAAAACTAGACCTAGTGGCACCATCTCTTGGTCAGGCCGGAAACTTTTCACCCCAGCCTCGTATATATATATATATATATATATATATATATATATATATGTATGTATGTATGTATGTATGTATATATGTATATACAGGTAACAACAATCAAGAAATAAAATAGGGAGAGGAAGGGGCTGAGAAAGAAGATAGACAGAGTGAGAGAAATGGAAGAAAAAAAAGGTACGACGAAATTCGCGCTCGTACGTGACGCGTACTTTCGCGAAACAAAAGTGACGAGGGATGGGAAAGGATGTACGAGAGAAAAGGGATGGTGGTGCAGGCGGTAGAGGGCTGGAAAAGTTCTTGTCCTCGTTGTCGGCATCGTTGGTCTAGCGCTCGCGGGGACATCGTCCCGATAAACCGGATTTCAAATCCGTGCATGAACGTGCCCGGATTTTCCGAGAGAGATCAGCTCTCTCGGTACTGCACGGTGGTGGTTGTTTTTGCTCTTCCGCCTTTTTCCCCCGACCGCTACACATTTCCGTCGCGCTGGACTCCCATTGGACTTGGCTCGACCAACGGAAAAGTGACTCGTCCGATGCACTCCGAGAATCGAATTTTGAGGCCCTGGTCGCCTCGGGCTTGCTGTGCGTTTCGGTGCCCACGTATACCGCAATGATAGCCAAGCAATGTTACGCGAGTTTCGTAACTTCGTGGGATCGCGGTGAGCTTGGCTTATTAGTCACTGGACTGTACCCCGAGTCTTCCCAGCGCATTTGCGAATGTGATACTTTTGTTCCACGCACTCAGGAAAATTACTCATTTTACACGACTAATCTACCTTTGGCGTATTTGAGCTTGAAGCAACTATGTTTCAATTCAGCTGTACGAATAATAATTTATACGAATTTGTGGGTGTGTGTGTGTGTGTGTGTGTGTGTGTGTGTGCGTGTGTGTATGATGCTTTATTTATAATAAACATACCTTGCAGAATACACCCAAAGTTATTTCGTGCTATTACAACTACGAACAAAAAAGTGATGACGATTTAAAGACAACATTTCGCATAATTAAAAAAAAACGAAAAAATCATATCCTAATTACCGTGACACTTAGGACATAGAGTCTAAGGGTGAAAAAGGAGCAAATGAGCCCCCCCCCCCCCAATCCCCCAACAAATGGGGTCGGTCCATGTGCCAAATGCCCTGTATATATAATTATACATAAATAAATAAACAAATATATATATATTTTTTTTCTTAAAACCAATTGTATCAAATAATGTTTTATTAATAATAAACATACATTGCAGAATACAACATAAGTTATTTCGTGCTATTACAACCAAAAATAAAAAAGTTATGACGATTTAAATCGCGAAATTTGGGTCATGAAAAAAATATCGTATCTCAATTACTGTGACACTTAGAACATAGGGTATAAGGGTGAAAAAAAATTGGACATTACCAACCCCCCCCCCCAATGCCCCAAAAAAATGTGTCGGTCGATGCGCCAGACACCCTGTGCGTGTATATATATATACACACACACACACACACACACACACACACACACCCGCACACGCGCACGCACGCACGCACGCACGCACGCACGCACGCACACACACACACACACACACACACACACACACACACACACACACATATATATATGTATGTATGTATGTATGTATGTATCATTTGTTGGATAATTTATTAGAATGATTGAAATTGTTGAAATGTACGTGTCATCTTGGTAGCATAGAATTATAGAGTTTGAATGGAGATTTGTTTTTTCAAACTGGTATTGAGGGGCCTGCGTAAGCTTGATGCTCAAAAAAACCGGTCGATTCTGTAAATGTTTTTCTGATGAAGGTATCAGAATGACGAGGTTGGAATTTTACACACGGTTGATAAATAATCTTGGCAAGTTTGAGTTTTTTTATTGAAAAATATCAATCAACAATGAAGTCAAGATTTTCGACAAGGAAAAATCAACTTTATGCATTTGTTACGATCAAATGGATAAGCACAAAAATCATCCGGTCATACGATAGAAAGTGTTACAAACTATGTCCGAATTTGAAGCGGACCGGATGAATCGATGTCACCTGGTAACTAGGCCGTAGGTTCTAGGACTAGGGTTCAGTTCAATCGGACGAATTACTGCTTCGTTATAAGTTAGTCATATTCCGAATATTCTGTTATCCAGCCGTTGTTAATTCATTGTCTAATCAATTTTTACTATAGATGTCGCTGCGTTACATTAAGGGGCCAGTCCACTTTGGAGCCACGAAAAAGGCTATTTTCGCGATTTTTTTTAAGGATTTTATAAAAGTTATGAATATATAAGTTGTTAGGCTTAATAAATGAAGTCTTGAAATACATTTAAAAAAAATGTAATTCTTTTTTATTCATTTTTAAGTACAAAAACTATAGTTTAACGTAACGCCTAAAAAATAGGTGGGCTAGATAGCTCCATCACAATTCGGCAACGGCTAGTCTGAAACAAAAAAATCAAACTTCACTAAATTCAGTATGACACCAGCTACAAAATGACCCTCGGATATAAAGTTTTATCAAAAAATAAATAAAATGGCAGATGAAAAACGAAAAAAAGTACTTAAAAAGGCGTTTCTTCGCAGTTTTTCGCAGAAAAAAGAGTAAAAATCAAAATTTCAAAATCATCGAGGGTCATCTTGTTGCGAATCATGTTTACAATATGTGGTTAAAATTTAAAGAGAATCGGTTTATTAGTTTTAGAGATCGATGGAGCTAGATTTTGAATTTCATTAAATATGAAGTTTATACTATGAAAAACTCTTACCTAAACTCAATCGGCAATTCCTGCACCGTACAAAATCCCTTCTGATTGCTCATCGTCGTCCATTTCTTCAGGTCTTGCTTGCTTTCGATTTTTTGAAGTTTTCAAAGTCGACTGACCCCTTAAGAATGCCACCTGGAAACTAGGCCGTGCTGGACTAATCAACTACGCTTACGATCGAGAAAGTGAGGTTATGTGACTACATGTAGTTCCATCGAGCGATTGGCTCATGGCTGGCTAGCCACTTGAGTTTCAGATGGCGCTGCAAATGAAAGAAATTCTCATCCGAGTATCTCGCCATGACCAAGCCAACTGCGGCTGCATTACCCAAAATAAATAAATGATCGGGCAAATGCAATTTGAGGTTTCTATTTATGTGATTCTTTGCGATTGCCGCTCTCACATTTGTTAATCCACCCTTTTTTCAATAATCCAACTTTGTGCATTTTAACATATGTAGATGATACGAATTTTCAGAAATTCGACAAGGAGAACTGACTCAGTGGAGAACGTCACAAGTCGTCACCCAGAGATTCCGATTAGTCAGTCGATAGCGTTTAATTCGATTACTCAATAGTGATTCGAAACATAACTTTACTAACTTGTGGCTAGGCGGTGGTGAGTTACGTTTTCCACATGGGCAATAACTACCATTGTAAGAAGCCCTTTTTTTTTGTTTAATTTAGTATTTTCTAAACCCCCGAATATAAGTTAACATTTCGCTAACCTTACACTTTTTTCAGCACCCGCCATTTTGTGGATTAAAAAAAACGACTACGTACAACTGGAACTGCGTTTAGATAGATTATAAAACTTTTATATTTTTATTCTTCGGACCATCCATTGCCAAGTTATCGATCACGCCATTCGACCACATTTTTAATACAGAGGCTCTGTCATACCTCGATAACGTTGTTAATTTTGTCTTTTTTGAAATAATCATTTAGCCGACATAAGTTTAATGTATGCTAAATAAAGTCCCTTTTTCCCAAACCCCAAAGAGGTAATTTAGTAAACAAAAAAATAGGAAAAAATTACCTTCTTTCGGGCCGTCACAGTGGTGGCCTCTTTTAAGGTGGCACTGTTGGAATACGATGCTGCGACGATATCCATAATTTTTGGTCCGTCTGTCTGTCTGCACTTCGGTTTCATCTCGATCCTCCAAGTAGAACCTGATGGAATTCGATTTTTCGTTTGAAAAAAAGCGTGTCTTCCCTTAATTTTTGTTGCAATACTTCTATGATGGATTTTTCATCGCTTTGCATTAGAAGAATTTTGGTTTTTGTTTCATTCAGACAGGTGGACTGCTTGTGGGTGAAACTGCAAAATCACTCTTCGACGTGCCTTTCTTTGAGGGGTGGTTTCTCCCATTAAAACTATTTTCCCGCGGATAGAAAATACGCGTCTAATAATTTTCAATGATTTATCTCATATATGAGTTTCAGCAAAATCCAAGGCGGACACTAATGAAATGGTATGCTTTGAAACAAAAAGATTCAATTTTCCGAAAAATTCATTACATTTTGCAATAGAAAAAAAAACTTTTTTAATTGCCAAAACATTTAGGATCATATCGTAGAAAATAAGGTTAAGAAGATTGATACCAAATTTCATCAGAATCGGTAAATTAATTCGTTAGCTACACGTCATGCCTGTTTTGAGAATGCATTTTTGACGATCGTGCCACCATTTTCCACCATTTTCACCATTTTCAAATATTAATTTAACAATACCATATAACAGCCAACAGTAGTAATAAAACATTCCCTAAGTCTCCAAAATGATGGAGAAATCTATCCTATAATAAAAAAATCATAAAAATGAACAAATGTTCCCCTCGCCTATAGGTCTTTCCCCCCTTAAGCGGTATTCCTTATCAACATCGGAATTTAAACGCAAATGTCCCGGCCAGCTTTTGTCGCGCGCCATTTTTAACTCTCAATCCGTGAAGGTATGTGAGGCACCTTAATCCCGTGAACCTGGGTCGTTTTCGTTTTTACACTACAAAACCAATAACTGTCAATGAAAAAAATCTGAAGAAATTCGTGGTCAATCGTTAGTACTTTTCAAGGGAAAATAGTGTTTATTTTTCATTCTTTCTTTTATTTATTTTTTTTTTTTATTAAATATTAACCGGTTTTTTGCCACTTGCAATTTTGAAAAAAAAAAGAAAAAAAAAAATTTTGAAAAAATTTTTGAAGAAAAAAAAGAAAAAAAAAATTTTGAATTTTTTTTTTTTATTGCATTTTTTCGAAGTATAAGTATCTGAGAATATGTCCTGAAAATTTCAAGTCGATCCGAACAAAATTGACTGAGATATGAGCGTTGAAAGAGAAGAATCCGTTGTGTAAACGACCGGCTAGTGAAACTTTAAACGGGTTTTTCTGAAAATGGCATTTCTGAAGTCGGTGACCAAGATTACTCGAACACTAATGAACCGATCTTCTTGAAATTTTGCAGGCTTATTTAATACATAAAAATGTAGTCTTTAATCATTCGATGTTTTTCGAAAAAAATGGCCGTTTTATAGCCAAAAACGGCCGTTTTTCTTCGTTAAAATCGAACCATTAACTTTGACTGTCCGCCATTTTGTGAAAAATAAATATTTTTTAAAATCCTTCGATTAAAGACTAGTTTATACTTATATTTGACTAAATCCATCCGAATTTTTTTTTCAGATGATCCACTTCGCCGCAATGTTGGTCACCGCAAACCGTGTATATAAAAACATTATTTCATTGACGGCCATTTGCCACTAAACAATGTAACATTTTTCAATAAAAAAATTACTGAAAGTTCTTCAAGATGTGTAGTTCTTTAAGATGGTATATTGATTGATTAAAAAAGGTTTGTAGTTTTCTTTTAAAAAATTCATGAAGAAGGCCTTTTTTGTGCTACAAGTGGGGGTAACCCGTTAAGCAACCTGCGAAGAAAATGATTTTGGGCAGGACGAAAACGACTCAGGTTCATGGATTGAGGGTTAAAAAGAGCATTTAGCTCGCGATATGCCGCACTCTACAAACTCGCCAAGCCCTCACGAGCCCTTATACTCGTGAATCACCCTGTATATAGATACACATACTTTTTATTTGTTTATTTATACGAGCCGACACGTGGCTGAGTAATAA